>VXCM01003173.1:31358-101163 GCA_014773175.1 Lucifuga dentata | reverse complement strand
TGCGCTGGGAAGAGTCGCCAACTGGCGCCGGGCTGCTGGGAGCGCTGGGAACGCTGGGAGTCCTGGCACAGCGCTGCCACCACGTTTTGCGACCACATTTAGCCATGCTGTGCGCATTTCCAGCCAAGTGGAAAAGGCAGAAATCTGTTTCAAGGGTCCTCAGATTGTCTCCTCAACCTGAGGACTACAGCAGGGCCACGTTAAGTTAAACACAACTGACACTATTATTATTATTATTATTATTATTATTATTATTATTATTATTGCTGTTTTATTTTATTATGGCGATTTTACAGTCCACCCTGATGGTATCCTGTGCACACCAAACTGGTAGGTAATTATGTATTGTGATGATAAAAAAAAAAAAAGAATATATATGACTTGACTGTATGACTCATACCAGGCCTTCACGTAATTTCATGCAGGCCTAAAGTGGGAAATAGTATTGTTCTACTTTTTTTTTTTATTCTAATAGTTTTATATAAATGTTTTTTTATTTGTTTTGTTTTTGTTTTGTTTTGTTTTTTTTCCTGAGGAAAGCTTCATAATGGGGGAAAGAGGCTGCGGGGCAGATCACAGGTAAAATGGTTTAGCGGAGCAGATTAATGGCGATAAAGTGGAAGTGGTGATGTAGGCCATCTAATATGTATGAGCATGAGGGAAAGGAAGGGCATAATTAAAGGAAGCCGGCCTATAGATTAGGAAATGATAACCTCCAAGAGCCCGGTAATATATTGGTAACAACCCTCCTATTAAGTATTAATTGGAGATTTTAAGCCCCCGCTGCTGTAGCCTTCAGTGGGAGTAAATGGAGGGTTAAAAGATCATTAGGGAGGTTAGATGTGACTCTGCTCCTTGAAGGATAATTGGGCGCAATGCTGTCACCGCAAGGCCTGCGGATTTAGTGCACCGGCTCATCACGCACAAGAACCGCAACAAAACGCACAGCAGAGCTCCGTTCTTTATCGTAATTAAAAGCTACAGGAGCAAAAGCCAAAGCAAGTGCCAAAGTATAGTAAATTTAACAACTAACTGCAATTTGGCTATGTAAATTCATTTTCCCCAAAAAAGTCTTATAACGACTCCATTCTGTTTTATTTTTGAAATGTGCCCATTTACGCACGCAGACCGTTCTCCAAACCCAAAAACTGACCGCAAAGCCAGCGCGCAAAATCGTTTCCCATCCTTTCCATCTTTCCCTCAACGCAATCAAAATGGCGTCACGTTTGTGCAGTTTGTTGTTGAATGTGTGTGTGTTTGTCTTCAGGTCTGGTTCCAGAACCGTCGTTCCAAAGAGAGACGCATGAAGCAGCTGAGCGCTCTCGGCGCCCGGAGACACGCGTTTTTCCGGAGCCCGAGGCGGATGAGGACGCTGGTGGACCGGCTGGAACCCGGAGAGCTCATCCCCAACGGGCCTTTCTCCTACTATGGAGGTATGCGGCGATTTTATCTCATTTTATCAAGAAAAATCTTTTTTTTTTTTTTTTTTTTCACGTTTTACTCTTTTGAAGATGGTATTTTTTTTCTTGTAATATTACAGACATTTAATGACTTGGCAGTCTCAATTTTTAACATGTTATTTTTAGTCTTTAATTGAAAATAATAATTAAATAATAATTAGTAATAATGAAATTCAACATTGCTGAGGTTTTGCAGTAATATGCTCACCAGCTTTGCTTAGATCTTTATTTAATAGGTGTTTTAAATTGTGAGTTTATTATCCCTCTTTTGTGTATTATGCTATTATTATCTTGTTTTCTATTATTTCTTAGTCTCTGCATTGTGTTGTTCTTAGTTTAACATACATTAAATTGAAAAAGGTATTATAGAAGCAATATAGTTAAAAATCTTTCATTTAGGTGTGTTGCTTAATAATTAAGGCATATTCCTGCCTTCTTGCAGCTCTCTGGCTTATTTAAACAACAAACTGACTTGTTCATTTAGTAAAATCAGTTAAAATGATAAACTTTATGAGTAACTCATTAACATGTGATGCAGTTTTCATTCTATAAAAAAAACAAAATTTAAGTATTTTAAAATCAGAGAGATGTTTTCAGCTCCATCCGAAGCTTAAGATAAATTGTAACTCTTCCTTGAAATATCTGCACTGATAATTTTCAGAGAATTTCATTTGTGCTCAGGCCTTTGTCCTTCCTGTTGAAGCAAAAAGCCTAATAATATTCTGCTGAATTGAAAAAAAAAAAAAAAAANAAAAAAAAAAAAAAAAAATCAGTCTCAGTAGGTAGAACCGCTGATGAAATGGCCCCCATTTTAATTAATTTTGTGGCCACGTTGTTCTCCCCACCCAATTGCAGTTTTGATTTAAGTGTAACGTGCTCTGTGACTAATGTAGCACGGCGAGGGTCCCTCTCTCTAATACAAATCAAGCTATGTATATTCGCTGAATTCCTCGGCGTCTCCTGAATTATTTCTGCACGCCCATTGTTCTCAACACTAACATATTTTTCCTCTTGGATCTGCAGATTATCAAAGTGAGTACTACGGCCCGGGAGGGAACTATGACTTCTTTCCTCAGGGGCCTCCGTCGTCACAGGCCCAGACCCCAGTCGATCTCCCGTTCGTGCCCTCTTCAGGCCCCACAGGCACCCCGCTCGGAGGCATGGACCACCCCCTGCCAGGGCACCACCCCTCCAGCGAGGTGCAACGCTTCTCCGACATCATGTCCCACCACCCAGGGGACTCTCCCAGCCCGGAGCCCGGCATCCCAGGACCCCTGCACAGCATCTCCTCTGAGGTTTTTGGCCCCAGCCCACCCTTTACCTCACTGTCACTGAACGGCAGCGGATACAGCAACCACCTGTCCCACCCACCCTCGGAAATGAACGAGGGCACTGTGTGGTAGCTTTTCTTGAGAGAACAGACTATACCGGAGAGAGATTCAGTATTACAGAGGGAGGTTAAAAAATCGAAGACTGGGTGAAACTGTTGGACCGAACGCCCCTGCCCCCTCAGTGCTCCTGCTCGGGCTCCTGGGGGCCTCCTGTACTCCACGGCTGTCACCTTTCCTGACTCCTGTCAGTGGCCAAACCCCCAAACGCTCACCGGAGGGGGGAAAACAACCTTTTTGAAATCTCCTATAGTATGTCCTGAACAAGAAAACATCATTAGCTACTGTCAAAGACTTCAATAGCTTTACAGAGAGAGAGAATAAAGGGTTCGAGAGTTGGTTCTACGCTGACCTGGCGCTGTAGGAAGGCTGAGCAGCGTTCAGACTCTGTTTGAGACACCAGACGTGTCATGTGTATTTATTCAGAAGCTCCTCAGACCTCTTTGCCTCTTAAGGCTCTGCCATATTGACACTTAAACAACCTTTTGGACAGTATACGTATCATTTGGCCAGAGGAAATGACTATTTTTTCCTTCGTCTGGACTGTTTGTTTCCTTTTTTTTTTTTTCTTCCCTTGGTTTCAAAATCTCCACCAAATCTGACAAAGGCTGCCTTCAAAAGGCAAATGGTAAAAATCGGTCTACGGATTGCAAACCCTTTATTTAAAAATGGAAGTGAACTTGAAATGTTGAAATGAAGTCTACCTTCTAAAAAAAATCTTCTACCGGGGTTCTAAATGGGACTTAGAACAGTCAACTGTTTACGTAATCTATTTAATTCAGGAGTCCAGAAGTCTCGAAAACCATGTTTTAGAACCTCTCGATCCATATAAAATGTTCAGAGCAACCAACCAAACTTTTGTATTGATTTCATTTATATTGTATGGAGATAAAGACACATTTGCTGGGGTTGTGGTTCACTGTGCTAGTTTGTACAAGATGTTGTTTACAAAAAAAAAAAAANAAAAAAAAAAAAAAAAAAAAATAGCACAAATACTGTTAAAAGTGCTTTGCACCATCATCTGCAGAACATGTTGAGACAAAATGTAAGTGTTAAAGGAAGTAATTGACTTCTTAATTTTTTAGTCTACTGACGATAACATTCATAAAATTGTTAATATAACATACTTAGGTTTTATTTTTGTGTCTTCAAAGGGAAAAAATCCAAACTATTAAAAATTGATGGTCAAATATGCAGCCAGTAGCTGCTACATCTCTTTGAATATCAAGCCCTCATGGTATGTCTTTTATTGTTCCAATAAACCTAAGCTTATGTGACCTCCAGTGCATATTAGACCATTCACTGTATAAATACAACATGTTGACAAAATGTGTTTCTAATAAAACTAGAAAATATACAGATGATTTTTTTAACACTATTTTTTTCTTTTTTTTTTTTTGGAACAGTTATCTTACCGGTTTACCTTTGCATTAACGTGCATCATGCCTTGTCAGTAAAGCCATACATCATGGGGCTCTGCATACGCCACTTATCAGGCCAGTGTCACTCATTTTTATAATGAACGCGTTGTGTCTACACCTCTAATTTTTTCTCTGACTGTGAAATAATTGGCCTTTGTCGACATGGTGACAGGTAAACATTTGTTAATTCTGATTAATGGGATTCCAAAACAGCGAGTGAAATTGAAACGGCAGTCACAGGAAACTGATGAAAGACACACAAAGAAGAAAAAAAAAAAAAANAAAAAAAAAAAAAAAGACTTGCACTCCTTCAAGAATTCGCTAGAGGAGTCCAAATGAGAACTTTCAAGGCTTTTAGCATCATTACAGAAACATGCTTCACAGCAGGAGTTTTGAATCCTAAACTGTCAACAAAGGGTTTTCTTTTCTTTCTTTTTTTTTTTTCCTGCCGCAGTGTTGCAGCAGATCCTGATGGCTGCAGGTTCTCTCTTTTCATAGACAAATAGAACAGGGATTTAAACAACAAAAAAGGAAAACTTTTTTGCTGATTTCACTGAAACATTGCACCGGCTCACTGCAGACAACACAAGACGGGGGCTGAATTCACAACTTATGCTGATGCCATTTCTTTCTTTTCTCTACTACTTCAGATTCTTCTGGGGTGCTTTCAGTTACTTGAGGTCATCCGCTAATCATAAGCAGTTAGCTGTGCAACTGTGAAGGACAATGATGAAATTGCCGTGACCGCGGTTCTCCTGCTTGTTACGCTTTTTGTTCGCCTACTCTCACATTATTATTCCCTGCAGCTTATGTTCTTGTTGCGTGATCTGATGCTTGAGAGGGACTTTTCCTAACTTATTTCAGCCAACATCACTGTAAAAATAATAATAATAATCAAGGAGCTAAAATGCTAAAGCGTGATCTTTTTTGGCGGGAAGGATAAAAAAAAAAAATGTATTCAGAGTTGTAGGGAAATGAGTCAAGCTGTGGGATTGTGGGTATGAATCCGGGGAACCTTTATCTCTCTAACCCTGCATATGCAGTTAGGACCGCATGCAATCCTGGTTTTTCTCCCCTGCCTCCAGACTGTAATCCACCATGAATTAATCATGGTCTTGAGAGTTAACCAAGCTTGGGGAGGTGGAGTGTAGGGGCTGGAGGGGTCTTGGAGGGGGGGCTGTGGAAGGATATAGGTCTCTGCTGAGCCCGAGGGCTTAGCCCCCCCACAGCAACACCATGCACCAGTGACTGACCGCCCTCGAGGCCATGGCTCTTTAAATTCAAATCTCCTATTGATCGCTCATCAGCTGTTGGTGCAAACTGACCTTGTCGTCTCAGGCTGGAAAAATAAAACAAGCCTTAACAGCATCGAATGGGTTTTAAATGACATTTTAAATCTCCGAGTCAGGACGTTTGAATAGCCCACACACACACACACACACACACACACACCCACTGGGATGCAAAATAAGCGTATGTGCATGTGTGTGTGTGTGATTAGTGGGGGGGATAAATGCTTGAAGGGGGGGAGTACAACAAAATGGTTTACTTTAGGGTACAACAGGGGCCAAAATATAGAGCCAATAGTAAGATCAGGCCCAGCAGGCAAACATTGAGATACTTGCGTTCAAACTGAGAGGTTTTTTTATTTAATTTTTTTTTTTTTTTTTTTTTTTTTTTTTTAGAGGCCGCTCTCCATATGAGAAGCATTTGGCTGGTAGTTTTAAAATGCAGGGTGTCAGCTGGAAGCAGAGCCTCCTCCGAGCAAACCTAGCATAAGCTCGCAAACACGTGGCGCTCCTCCTCGCTCATTTCTCCTACAAACAAACCCACACATGTTGGGGGGAGGGGGGGGCATTTCTTGGCCAGGAATGAGAAATGCTGTTAATCAATGGAGTGGGTTGGTTGAGCGCCGAGCCACATTTCCCTGGCTCAATACTCAGCGAGCGGGCGATATGCAGTCATGTAGCAGCCTGATAAGCTGACCTCCACTGACTGGCTGTTTGTTTTTTTGCCGTCTCACTTCTCTTCCTGCTTTCTCTTCTTCCCTTCCTCTTCTTCCTCCTCTTTCTCTCAAAGCCTACGGACAGGAGATGCTCAAGTCAGAATTGACATTTTCATATATGTAAACATCTGTTTTTCCCTCCTCTTAGTGGATGCTTTTTAAGATATTTGCTTAACCATCCAGTATCTGATAAGTTTTCCATGAAAAAAAAAAAAAAANAAAAAAAAAAAAAAGATCTGTTGCAGAAGATGTTGCATGTGTTTTGTGTTTGTGGAAGATGTAAATGAATTGAGCGTTAGGCATGACTCTAGACACTGGATTAAGAATTAAGAACACAGAAAATACATGGAAAACAAAAAGCACTATAAAATGAAAATGAGTCAACTATAAAAGCAAATGAACGTGAATGTAACATGGAAACACTGACTCCTGTGATATGGTATGACATCAAATTATAAGGAAATACCCACTGTTTGGAAAGAAGTGCTTTGTATTTGCTTTTAATAGATTTGCAGCAATGAGAAGTGTGCAAAGTGTCAAAGGCAACCAAGAAGGAAAAAAAGTTTTAGAAGAGTTTTAGGAACTTTCTTTGAGAGTTAAATTAAAAACCCAGAGTAAGACTGAATGCCATAAAGCACCATCACATTATCCCTATCTGAACCAAACTGCAACTATTGATAGTCTATCATGGGATAATCCGTCTTTTTTTTTTTTTTTTTTTTTTTTTTTTGATATTTGTGAAGAAATTGTCAAAAGGAAATATGGAAAACCACCTTATCTCCCAATATTAAGGAATAATTTTCAAAATTCCTGGATCTGCTGTTGGATTCAGATCAGCACCAAAATTCCCACCATTCCACCGCAAATAATAATTCGCGGTGGAATGGTGAAAAAGAAACAGATAATAACTGACAAAGAAACAGATAATCGTGAAATCATAACCTGTTAACAGTTATTAAATCTATGGTGACAATATCTGTAAGGTCACATTTTGTGTTTCAGATGTTGACCCTTGCTATGGCATAAAGTGAAATATTTGAATCAATAATCAAAAGCAAACAAATGTTCATTTTCAGTTTCCCATTTATTATAACATTTGTTATTTATGACCAATAGCATTTAGAATATTAATGCCATTTGAGCTGGACTGTCATCAAACATTATTCATTTGCAAAATGCTCTTTCTGATGCTTCTACGGTATATTACAGTATGCATCATCATCGTCATCATCATCATCATCATCATGGCTTCCTGCTTTACGACTACATCTGCTTTGCTGCTTTGCTGCTATATGTGATATAGTTGTAAAACAAAAAGCTGGATAAACCTCATGGATACTGTATGAGAAACTAACTGCTCCAATATAAGCAACAATCATTTATATTTACAGAAAAGCATTAATTTAAGCCTGCATTCATTTAAAACAACATTTTATTGTAAGTTTGAAATGTATTGATGTATATAAGAAATCATATCATATCAGCCTAAGAGGCAGAATTATTCTGGAAATCCAAAGCAGCGCTGTCTTCACATTTTGTACTATGACACTCTAGACAGGAGCTACAGGCTGACCTTTGACCTCAGAGTCAGTCAGACTTAATCTTGACCTAGTACTTCTTTCTTCTTCCCCAGCTCATCTTTGTCAGTAGAGCTGGTTTAGGGTTTCAGTGTTGCCATGTATTTTGAAACTTTCTCCCTTGACACATTCTGCTTAATTTACACAGCAGGAGTTGATGTCTACCTCAGATTTTTTTTGCCTTTAGTTATCCTAATTTCCTTTTTTCAAAGTGGCTCACACCTGAAACCTCGTTTTACAGAGTTTAGACCTGAAACAATTGTTTCTGAGATGGAAGTAAGGAAAACAGCACAGCTGAAGCAAATGAGACAGAAATAAGAAGAGAGAGGACGCATACCTCCGCCAAGGATTTTATAGACATGAGTGCAGATCGATTTTTCAATGTGCAGCCCCATTTATGGGCTAAAACTTCTTCCCGATCCTGGATCCAGAATAATCCGGATCACCTCCAAAATGTAAACACTTCTTGCTCTCCACTTAACCTACAGTGCCCCAAATTTCATCCAAATCCATGCATAACTTTTTTTTTTTTTTTTCAGATTTCCTTTGGAAGAAAGAGACAAACGCTGGTGATCACATAACTTCCTTCAGATGTAATTACACAAACTTTTGTTTTTCCAAAGCATTTTGAAAGGCCGGCATGACTTAGTTCTAAAGATGAATGGCTGCTCATTCGCATTCAACTCAAAATGACCAATGCAGCTATTGTAATTTCACGTACTACAATTGCATTTATTTATTTATATTCTACTACAGGTCCATTTTCCCATTTATGTTTTATTAATTTGTGTTTTACACAATTCTTTGTCTCCATGTTTTCAGTTTGAACTCAGCGAGGAATAAATGATGGAACATTGAAGTTATTCTTGTAACTCCGCCTCCCAGGAACGACTTTATAACTGTAATCAGCTACACAGAACCTACTGTTTTACGTACAGTTTGAACGTTGCCTATCATTGTGCGATTTACATAAAGAAATTGCCCGTGTAACAAACAAAACGTTCGCTGTAGGAGGAAAGTATGCTCATTTAGCAAAGTGGAAAGTGAACTAATCCCCCCCACCCGGAGGATGTCCTGATGGTACGTGAGGTCTGTAGGTTGGCCTGATTAGCACAGAGCATGGAGTGTGTCTACACCATCTGACCCACTGAGTGATATTCATTTGTCATTCACATATTGGAGACCAACCGCTGTGTTTTTTGCTCGGGGCAAGGCTTTTCTCAATGAGTTGTTTGTGTATGATCGCACTGGCAATTTCCCCGTCGTGGGTAAAACACAGAATACAGACTTTGGTGTAAAAATCTGTTTATAATGTCTCCAAGCTGCATGTTGAGTTGGTGTGTGCGTATGTTTTTTTTTTCTTCTTTAATGAAAAGGGGTTTTTCAGCACCGATTGGAAAGTGCCGTTTGTCTATATTTCAACAAAACAGCTCTGTAATGAGTCTGTCATAGAAAAGTGATTGTAATGGAGTCACAGTTTCTCCGCTTGAGATATGAGTCCTACAATTGCTTGAACACATCTGATAATAAGCCTGATTTGAAAGAGGACATATAATGCCATTATTTGATGATTTACCCTCATTACCTCCATCAAAGAGATTTGTTTTAACCCATGTTTGTTTGATGCTCGCAGGATTACTCAACATGTTCTGAATGGATTTTGACAAAATCCAAGAACCCATTAAGTTCTGGTGCAGATCTGGTCTGCATCTACATACAGATCTGGATCTGATGGACTAAAATCTTTGTTTGGAGAGGATGCTATTAATGGAACTGCCATACTGTAACAAACAGGGCTTGAAACATGCAACAACCACTAATGTGTAGCTTTAATGCTAATTTATGATCATGCAAATGATTTTGGTGTGTTTTAACAGTTACAGAGACAAAACTAGTTTTGTTTTTTTTTTTTTTTNTTTTTTTTTTTTTTTTGTTTTTTTTTTTTTATTTTACTATGGTTGTTTCTGTCTCGTTAGGACAGTATTTCATAAGAATAATATTGTGTTCCAGACAACTTGGAACTCAAAATTTTCCAACTTCCTACTTGAAAAATTGCGCTGGAATGGCACTTGAAGTCAGAACTCCGACTTGGAAACTCAGATCAATCCATCTACCCTGACTTCAACGAGGATGATGTCACTCAACATGGCAGCACCCGTGGAAGCGAGCTTTGTGAATGGAAATGATCAGCTAACAGCCGAATAAAGTATTTTTTCTTGCATGACATTGAAATAAAAGGTCAAAATATATCACCAAGTTATCTATCTATAATGTATAATAACTGTTTGCTATTGATACGTAAGTGTGAATTATTTCAGAAAATTAACTTTTCTGCCCAAATGTTTAATTAATACTCACTGTGATTAATATCAATGTAACACAATCCAACCAAACAGTCTTGTACTCTAACTTTACTTTAGTTAGTATTTATTACTAATTTTATCTATTTTGTACTATTTATTGCCATTCAGCCATGTTTTTGCACTCTTGGAGGTTGCAAGTCTGAATTTTCAGCTGGGAAATTTCGACATCAGACTTTGACTGGAACACAGCATAAGACAAATTATGTGTAGGCTTGTTCAGTTTTGATGGAGATATGCACTCCAATGAGTAAAACTGTTATAAATACAGTAAGGAGTATGTTCTAAAGGTGCAAAACTTGAGGTGGATGGTTACAGAAATTCATCCAGTAAAACAAACTTGACTTATGAAACTTTCTGATTGGTCCTTTACATCTGTACAACATTGATGTCAACGCCTATAAAATACAAGGCTACTGAGCAAAGGTTTTCCAGGAATCTTCCATGTCATGACTGGCCAATCAGAACAGAGTGGGCTTGTTTTCACTCAGTGTGCACAGCGGCAATGGAAGAGCAGAAGTGAATGGGCGTGCTTTTTGCTCGTTAAATGATTGCAACATTTTCAGAATAGAACCTTTAATGGAAATAAGAACATGGTAATGTTTATCATATGTTCCCTTTAAATATGTGACGCAGCACATAACTGAAAACCAACCCAATATAAGCAATCCATGAAGGGATTTGAGTTTAGCAGGTTTGAAGGACATCGTTAAAGTTTTGACAATAGTTTGTAACAACACATTTAAAATACGATGATAAAAATGGTAAATCAAAATGACTTACAGCAGGTCGGCATTTCCATTGTTCAGTCAGCACCCATGTTTTGACTGGTCACATCTCTGTAGCTTATGGCACAAATCATCTCACCTATGATTGACAGCAGCAAAACATATTAGCTTTTTTTTTTTTTTTTTAAACAAACATTTTACAAACTTTGATTAGTTCAAAGTTTGGATTAGTCATTTAATTTTTATTTTTTATTTATTTATTTTTTTTAGTATTTGGTGACACTGCATGACAATTCCCACCTAACAAAGAATGTGCATGGTGCACACTATGAATTTTGAATTTCGCTGATTTTATAGCATAACATAGTACAGAGTATTGATGAAGATTCTCAGTCATCCAGACAGGTATTTATACTGTATGAAAACTGAGTCAAGTCAACTGGATTCAAGTTTTTAATTCTGAAATATTTCAGAATTCAGAATGTTCCATTCATCCAAATGACTTCGTCAGTCAGAAATGAATGAAATTTGAAATTTAATGAAATTAAATATTTGAAATGTATTCATTGTTTTGATATTTGAATAAAGTATTTTAGAAGTTAAGAGGGCCTGGTCAGGGACAGGAAGTGTGGGCTGGGCTGCTTAGTCTGCTGCACCACAACCTGGACCCAGATAAGTGGAAGAAAATGGATGGATGGATGGATGGCTAATGCATTTTACACCAAGCATTACTGAAAGAAAAAAAAAAGAATAATATATCTATTTATTTGGAATTGAAGATTTGTTATGATTTGACACCATAGTTACTATAGTTACTGGAGGTTTAACATCCTTCTGTCTGACTGATGAAGCCATGTAGATAAATGGTGAAACATTTCAGAATTAAAAACTTAAATCCAGCTGACTTGACTCAGTTTTCATACAGAGTAAGGAGTATGTGCTCAACGTTGTTTCATGAAATTTGAGGTCAGAACACAGAGAAATGCATCTAAGAACATGGCAATGTGTTTGATATGTCCCCTTTAAATTGGTTTATAAACTGAATTGAGGTCAATTTATTCAATTTATCTCATTCCTCCATGGATCATTCCTTGGGATGGATTGTCATAGTGGCTGGATTTTACTTTAAACCCACTTAAACTTAGCTTTAGCTTAACTTTAGCTTTAGGCTAATTAAGTAAATACTCTAATTTTCAATAAGCATGCAAAAGGAGGCCCTGGAATTGGAATTAAAACAACACAGAAAATAAATCCTAGATGGTACAACAGAGCAAACAGAGACAAACAGGCAATAAGCACATACAGGCAGGAATCCATAACTTTATGAGGCTTTGTATTTTGGGAATCTACAATTAGAAGCTACATTTCTTACTTTTAAACACAGCAACTGAATATTTGAGCGGGGAAACCTCGAAGTCAAACACTCAGACTGTAAGAGCATCATTTTTAGGATTGTGCACTGCATATAGCCCCTCCTGGGCAAATTGATTTTTGTTATTTTCTGCCAGCTTAGCATTTTCTACTGTAGCATTATCAAAGTGCATTTGTGCGACTGGCTAAATGCGGCGGTGTAGAAAGCCCTTATCACCCAAACACATTGTAACTTCAGCTCCAGGTGTTCGCTGCCATGTTACTGTACCAACACACATGGCCACGTTGCTAATTAAAGCAATCCCATGCTTATCCTGAGAGGGAAATACCTGGATTAGAGGGAGATTTGCAACTCAAACCTGAGACATGCCTAATCAATTTAAAGCCATTAGACAATTAATTCACTTTGGTGGAGGGTGGATATTGCACATCCACTAATCTGGCCCCTAAGTTGTCACCACATGTGTGCTGATGAGTACTGAGTGCACTGCGGTAAGCAACCCATTCACATGAAATGGAATAAACAAATGATGCTTCCTGTTGGAGCATGAGGTCAGAAGCTTCAGCGGATTGTTACACGAATGAAAATAAAGACCAGACTTCCTGTAATTGCAATAAAACACTAAGGCTACATTTATGCAACCGCGGACATGTGACCTGATTCTGATCTTTTGCTCACATGCAACACGTACCGGATACGCTTTATGAAGATGTAAATGGTAAAAAGACACGTGGAATCAGATATTTTCAGATCCGTTTTGGGCCACATGAATATTGGAAATAAATGGATATGTATCGGATATTTGCCAATGTGACTGAAATCTAAATACACAGATTGGAATTTCCTTGCCATTTTGACTCCTATGTACAGTAACATTGTGCTTTATCCGCATATGAATGATGTATGCGATCAATATGATGTGAACAAAAATCGAGGACATTCTGTACATATCAGACATATTGATGCGTGTTCATGTGTTACCTTGCGGTCACACTCGTACTTTTTATGGTGAAATTTCATGGCAAAATCAATTCATTTCAGTGTGATTCACTTGAATGCTGGATTTGCTCACAGGGAGAACAAAATTTGCACAACTGAAAAATGTGTTTGCGTGGTACAAAATTTAAAAAAAAATGCAATATTTTTGTGCCGAAAAATCTGCACGATGCTTTCCCTTGGAGTTCAATTTTGTTGAACTTTGACATACAAATTCATGTGGCTTCCCAAAGCTGTCATGATGCTGCTGATCTTTGATGGAGCGTAGGGAACTGTAGTCCAAAATGGAGGAAGCGTCACATTAATCGTGTCTTACCATCTGATTTTGTACAATCCTGCTCTGCTGAAGTTTAAACTTCTCCTCAAAAAAGATGCAGCATGTTTACAGTCAGTTATGAGACAGGAGTGGATAGTAAAAATATGTGACTTTATGTCAATTTATTGTCCGGTTAGCGACTGACCTAGCTAGCTTTCTCATAGTTAGCTAACCAGCAAGCTAGCTGTGGTATATCACCATGGTAACTGCAGTTAGCTCATGCAGCGCTGTTCTCATTTCTGCTGGTGTGTTATTGGACCCAAGAAGTCACTACGTCACCAAGCATCCTGAATGCGAACGTTGCAAGGATGCAAATGTTCGGCAAGGATGTGAATCGCGAGGCCACGCGAAGGCTTGTGCAAATTTAATTCCTAGTGTGACTGCAGGCTTAGTGTGTGATAACAGGCTCCCGTTAAAAGCCACCAAGTCACCCCCGCTTCTCCTCTGTGACCAACCAATGAAAATACCTATGGGAGAGTCTTCAGCGTTCAGGGTTTCTCTATTAGTACCCAAAGGTAAATTTAACGTACACGAGAGATTCAGCAAGACAAAGTTAAAAACAAGACATCACAGCGATACAGATTCAAAAAGCATCAATACATACATTAAAACAAATATCATTTTAGTATCAAAAATAGTTTCAGAGTATAAGAACTCTCAAGAGGTCATGACAAAGTGCTTCAACACACACACACACACACACACAGCCAGTCACTTAAAAGCCTAAAGTGCCGTACATGCATAAAACGTGTCATCTCTTGCTAGCTTTGTTTAGCAGTGCAATGGCTGCAGGTACAAAAGAATGTCAGTGATGTTTTCTTCTCCACCTAGGGGTCACAAACCAATGGCCAGAGCAGAGAAGCTGCAATTTGTTATGTAAGGGACGGAACAGTCTTGAGAAATGGAACTCGCCTTTCGCTGCAGCTGTGAGGAGTGAAGAACTGATAGGTTGAGTTGAAACTCACCTATTAGCTTACCGTATATACTTGACTATAAGCCAATCTCAACTATAAGCCGGCTCCCCGATTTTGTTCCATCAACTTATTTGTTTAGCAAATTACCTGTTTTTCTGGTTATTGTTATAGTATTCCTGTGATTTTCTGAAAATAACCCACATATGTACAGGTACCGTTAAACAGCTGATTACCGTAACTGACATTAGCTGACATTAACTTTTCTGGACTCCTCTTCCTCGTCTNAAACAGCTGATTACCGTAACTGACATTAGCTGACATTAACTTTTCTGGACTCCTCTTCCTCGTCTGACTCGCCAAACAGTTGATTCCAGTCCTGCTCTGTGTAACAAAAAATCTTGAATTTTTCTTCTGAATCCATGTGGTTTCCATCGTGTGTTGTATTTTATCTCATGCTTCTTGCTAATAGATGTTGAACGAGACTACAAAACAACAGTCATGCTGGTATATGAAACAGCACTTTCATAAGGTCAGCTCTGATTGGCCCATTCTTTTGTCTTTGACCAATCACAGCAGCACTTACTGGGCACCACAAAATGTGCTGGATAAGATGTTTAGTCAGGAAATATTTCATTCTAAGGTATGATTTAAACTANACCACAAAATGTGCTGGATAAGATGTTTAGTCAGGAAATATTTCATTCTAAGGTATGATTTAAACTAGTTTCCATGGGTAGTGGTAATGAGTAGTATTTCCACCTGGAAATTTCCTTCTCTGGGATCAAATTTTAATTTCTCATGTATAAACCGACCCGATTTGCTTTGTGAAATTTGTTAATAAAAACTCGGCTTATATTCAAGTATATGGTACTAGCCCACTTGACAATTTGGTTGAGAGAATTTTTGTTTTCCAACTTACCAAACCATGACACATGGAAAAAGACAAGATTGATTCAATAAAAGCCCGATAAAAGAGGGTCATTGTGGTTTTATCAATATGAAAACGGACAGTTTTCTGAGAAAAAACAACCGCTGATGACTCTTTTTACATGCCTTACAGTTCTCCTCAAAGGTCAATTTAGAATCTATGATTGTCCCAAGCTACTTGTAGCTTTCTGTACAGTCCACAGCCTAATCTTTAATGAGCGTAGTCTCATAGATTGAAGCATGAGTTCTGAAGTCTTGGTGATAAATGCTCACACAATATATCGAATGTTTCTCTCTGCATTTAAAAGTTGCTAACCCACTGAACACATATATATAAATAATTCTCACATCTTTGCCCATCGAAGCATTTTGTTTACATCTGTCTACACATGCACAACTACATCCGGGCTGTTTCAGGTCAAAGCTGTGTAAACACAGCTATCAGATATGAACCGCTTAAAAAAGAAAATCTAAATACGCCAAACAAAAAAACTAGATCTCGGCAAAACATCGGAATTGAGCACCAAGACTTGTGTAAATCCAGCCTGAGAAACATTCAAGTTTTGCTGCATTCCAAAACTGCAACAGAATGCTGTTTAAAGGTGGAATTCCAACTCAGAGATCTGAGCAGCAGAGGTGGAACCAAGTCAATATGTTTTACAAGTATAGGTGTCATGTCTTGGCACTCAAGTCACAAGTTAAGTTGCAAGTTAAAACTGACATGTTGAACTCAAGTTCAAAACGTTGAGTTTTAGGTTGGAAACAAGTCATAATGCTGTCTAGATCAAATTTAATGCCAGAGAATTAGTATTGTCAATTTATACAAATTGTAAAAGTGATCATTTTCTAGGAAACTTTATAATTGCTGAAAATACAGATAAATATGATCATAAAAAAGTAATATTTTAGTTCAATTTTACACTCCAAGAGAGCTCTGTCTCAGTTTATCTGGGCTTCTTGAGATTTCACTCCAGAGTAAAACACGTAGTTGAAACAAAAAGTTTATGAAAATGCATTTACAAAATATCTCACCATCTCCTCTTCTATGAAGTTTAGGCAATATGACATTTCCAAGCAAATGATCAAGTCTGCCATTTTCCTTCTTATTGCAGAGCAACATAACATCAAGTGAGCAGGAAACTTAAAATCATTTGCTCATTTGCCTTGACTTGTCTTTGTGCAGCTTCTGTTGTTGTCATATTGCAACACATGACAAATTTCATGTCAACACTGAAAAGCTGAAATTCATTTTTATTTTTGAATATTCAAATATGTTCTGCTAAGATTTTGCCATTCAGTTTCAGCAGAAGCACCACAAAAAACATCACGGAAGAATTGTCCATGTACGTGCTGTCAGTTGCGTAGCAGCAACAGAGAGGGGGTGNTGACTAATACTTCAGCCACGCATTGTCTTTAAGCCGAGAAAAAAAAAATTGCCCCGAATAATTTTCTGTTAAAAAAAATAACATTCATTCCAATTAAAGCAGGTCTGTGCGAGTGCAGCCGAGCAGCTCTGTTATTCAATTCCATTAGAACGAACGATGCAGCCGCATGCAACCATGCAGTTAACAGGAATTAAAACCATAGGCAAGATGACGGATTACATGAGAATTGAGGTGTGTGTGTGTGTGTGTGTGTGTATTTATGTGTGTGCAGTTGTCTATGCATCCATGCGCTCATTCCTTCTAGCTTTCTATTTTGCCCATAACTGTACATATTCAGTATTTTCTTCAACACGTGTACTTGAATATTAAATGAAAAAGAGCTTTAACATTGGAACGTACGGTGGGGTCTGTGCCGTGCCACGGCTTTCAGTGTACTTGTCAGTATTTGCCAGCTGTAGTTATTGCATGATGTATGGCTCTGTTCCTGATGCATGCATGACAGCTGGCAGTCATTAATCATAGTTAGAAGATAGGACACGGTTTAGGTCCCTTTTCTGGCTTATGGTAAATCTCCTGTAAGTTTAGCTGGAGACGTCCGAAAGCGAAATAGCAACAAAACAAATTTCATGTTGTTTGATTCTTTGAGGAGGGTGTTTTAAAGGACCATGCCATCCGTTTTACATGTTGGAGCTTAATATATTCAATTTTCATACATGTTACGTTACTGACAATCATTTCCCAAAGCATACTACTGGAACGGTGAATTAAAAATGTTTTTCCTACCTTCCAGACCTGGTTTCAGTTCATTCTGGTACGGTATTAAAATCAACTTGTTGATACTTGAAACGTTCTTGGGATACGTAATCCATCATTGTGAACATGACGACGTGCTCAGGTTGTTTTTTGAAATTTTGTCATTTTAACGCGTTTTGTAGTTACAGCGTTTTGTAGTTTAAGCACAATAAAAAGCGTGGAGTGAATGTATGCCTCCACCGGGGAATATAGTCCCAAAAGANGTTTAAGCACAATAAAAAGCGTGGAGTGAATGTATGCCTCCACCGGGGAATATAGTCCCAAAAGAAATTTATTGAAAAATTTAAAGGACCGTGACTTCATAAGGCTGCATAACCTTTAGTAGGAGAAACATTAATTTTTAAGGTGGGTGTATTGCTTGAATTTTTTGATTTTGAAAGATTAAGAGATTTTGCAAAATATCAGGAAAGCTGAAATACAGTTTTATCCTTTGGGAAATGATTGTCAGTAACCTTACGTGTATGAAATTCAAATACTGTATATTAGGCTCAAACATGCAAAATGATGGTATGGTCCTTTAAAATCCATAAAAATACACTCAGCTTCCTTTCCTGCACCTTATTACACAATTTTATCAACATATGGTGCTATCTGCTTTTTTGTTGATTTAACCTGGAAAAAAATGGACTCATTAGAACTTTTTGCTATTTCTGCTGCTCATCATAATGTATTCTGTAGATATTTGGGCGTGTCAGTCAACGCTGGGCTCATCGAGTGTGTCTACACGGGTAAAACAGCGTTGTTGCGACACACCCACCTCCACGCACTCGACTAACCATGCATTTAATTAGAAACAAAACCTGGAAATAATTAATTAGATCACAATTCCCTTCTTTTTTTTTTTTTTTTTTTTTTCCCTTGCCAAACTTTATAATGGAGTAGATAGGATGCTGGGATTTCACAGAATATGATTCATTAAAATCGAAAACAAAGCGGAGGCCATGAAGACACCGTTCCACTTCAGCGTCCCTCAGCCGTGCTTGGAAAATTTTTGGTGCGGTGCATCAAATGTGATTGTCAAGTGGCTTCATTCCCACTTTTTTCCAATTATCTTAGATGTTATTATTACTTTAATTTGCAGAAGAACTCCCAATATCAAAATTGCGTGATGCCTAATATATATATATATTGTTTTTGCTTCTATCCTCTTGAGACCCAGCCCCTTCATTTATGTCATCTGCAGTGGATATTTTGTTTTTACATCTATCCTTTTTCTAATTTGAGTTAAGATGGTAATTCCTACTAAGAAGACATCCTGGGCTTTCCAATGATAGTACGTGTGGTGGAATGCTGAAAATGTACTCTTAATTTTGACAAAATGGCTGCCATATTAAAAAAAAAACAAAACAAAAAAACACACATTTTGTTGAAAGAGGGAAGAAAGTCAATTTTTTTTTAGTTATTGATAATATTAATATATTTGTAATAATATATTTCATTGTTTATTAACATGCCAGGTATTGTTTAGTAAGCATTTTCATTATTTAGGAGTTGAAATTGTTTTTTTCTTTTTTTTTTTTGNTTTTTTTTTTTTTTTTTAAAGGATCATACCGGCCATTTTGCATGTTTGATCCTGATATATTCAATTTTCATACACGTAACGTTACTGTCAATCATACTACTGGAATCATGAATTAAAAAGGTTGTTCCTACCTTCCAGACCGCCATTAGTTTCACTTCATTCTGGTATGCTATTAAAATCAACTTATTGATACTTGAAACATTGATAGGTAATCCATTATTGCCAACAAGATGTGTATTCAGGTTTTTTCAAAGTTTTGTAATTTTAGCGTTTAAGCTCAATAAAAAGCGTGGAGTGAATATATGTCTCCACCAGGGAATATAGTCCCAAAAGAAGACCTGTATTTATGGAAAAATTTAAAGGACCGTGACTTCATAAGACTGTGTAACTATTAGCAGGAGAAACATGGATTTTTAAGGTGGGTGTATCACTTGAATATTTGATTTTGAATGATTAAGAGATTTTACAAAATATCAGGAAAGCTGAAATACGGTTTTATCCTTTGGGAAATGATTGCCAGTAACATAACATGTATGAAAATTGAATATATTAGGATCATGCAAAATGGATGGTATGGTCCTTTAAAAAATGTGGTCCATATCTGACTTGTATTTACATGGTTTAGCTCCAAAACTATTCTCTACGCAAACGAGGGTTTCGTTTCTGAGACAGAGACAAACAAAATGCAGGATATATTACATACGTATATACATAAGATATTTCTTTCCAAAGCATCTTTAAAGATCAGCAAGGATTTAGTTATATTTTAAGGTGGAGAAGAACAGTTACACTTGTTGCAGTTTTGCTGTGCGCAGTAATGATCGCTTATATGTCATTCATATTCAGACAGAGGCAAGGAAATTCTAAAATTTGTGTTTAGATGATGGTCATATTGGCAGATATCCAATACATACAGTATACCCGCTTCTACAAAAATACCAAAATGAAAAACAGAATTGCAGGGATGAAGAATGTGAGGCCCCAAATTAATTTAGAGACATGCAGAATCTGAAGTCTGGAAGTCTGGAATAGAGATTGTATTTTATTTAAGGACAGCGTGATGTTTTGCATGTTTGGTGATTGTTCAGTTATAGATGCATAACCGTAAAACATGTAATGAATCAGATGCTGCTCATGTTGTTACAGAGATGGAACACAAGTTACTGTGTGTGTGTGTGTGTGTGTGTGTGTGTGTGTGTGTGTGTGTTGTGGTTGAGGAGGTGGCTTGGTATAGTTGTGTTTTTAAAGATATGAAACATATATATATCTATATATATATATAAAATTGATGTAGCCAATAATCATGTTGACAGGAAATACTTGTAACAGGGATGGGCAACTTTGATAAGGATGAGGGCCAATAAAATTTCATTTTCACGGTCAAAGGGCCACACATTAAATAAAACTAAAAATAAGGGAGGTTTTCTGGGACACAAACCAACCTTATTCTCTCATTGAAAGCTTTGCTACCATGGAATGGATGGTAGAAAATACAGCATCAGTAATGACAGAGCGCCCTCTGCTGATGGGTGGTGGCAATAACAAAGGAAAACACGTTTTATGTTTTTCATTTTTTTATTAATTGAGAAGTCATCCAAGGGGCTGATAATCAAAGGTGTCGGCCATTTCTGGCCCACGGACCACCAGTTGCCTATCCCTGACTTATACCTTTTCTATCACCCTTTTTCTCATCATTTCAAGTTTAAGCTGTTTTAACGCTATAAAGTAATTTGCCCATATGTTTAAAAGAAATAATGTACAACAAGGAAGGAAGGATTTGTGTTTTAATATGTTTTTTATATGTTGTTATTAAACAGAAAACAACAATTTCAGTGCAGGGCTTTTTAATTCATTTCAATTTAATGAAAAAAAAAAAAGATTTCAAATTTTTTATATGAATAAGATATTTAGAAAGAAAATCTGTGTCATTGCCAGACTGCTCAACAATACAGTGAGGCAATCAATAAGTCATTGTTGATCAGAAATCTTATCAATTACCTGCAGACATGGTGTTTTCTGAATGTCGAGGGACAGGAAGACTTGATTTGACTTTGAAGCAGATCTGGATTTTGATCCAAAATACAAGATTTTTTTTTTTTTTTTTTNATTTTTTTTTTTTTTTTTTCACTTTCTGTAGCATAGATAGGACGTTTGTCAACACATCTCAAAAACTATGACACAAATCTTAATAAAAAAAATAATTGATGAAAAGTTTCAGGCAATGTATCCTGTCCTAACAAATCCACTAAATTAGCAACAAACCTTTTTAATGGGACACTTTAAATGCATCCTTTGACCCTAATATCACACCAGAAAGGATCTTGGGAAACCAAATTCCTCTCTGCTCAGTCCAGTCCTCAGAGTCTCAGAGAAACTGATGTATATTTAAAAAGCACCTCAAAAAAGAGGCGTCACGAGGGGGGTGACACCAAAATGCTAAACTGCACCCCCGCACCCCCCCAAATTGTCGGCACCATTATAGCTGAACCTGCCTGTCACCTAGATACTCCACCGGGTGACACCAACCCTAGTGATGCCACTGCCTCAAACCCATTTATTTTCCCGGGCATTTGTGATTTATATCCACCTTTTTATGCCTATGAATCATTGTGACTTTATTTTTATATATTTTATTCTTGTTGTCTGACGGCCCCTTTTTTGACACTATGTGTGAAGCACTTGTGATTTTGAAAAGTGCTACATAAATGAAGTTTGTTGTAAGTTGTAAGTTATGCCAAGGGTTATGCAGTTATGCAACTCTGGGTATCAGGTCAGTCCAGATGACTCTCTGGCCAGCTCAAATTCTAGAGTTGGTGAATGCAATGAACCCAAAACCCCCAAATCCCTAACCCTACACTGTGCTGTAGAGGTACCCCTTTTATATTTGAACCCCTGCTCAGCGTTGCCTGGCATCCTCAGTGCTGTACTACCTTTGAGCAGAGGGAGCGGGGAACACAGCAGGCTGACTTTTCCCCACCACTGGACTATCAATACTGCTCTGGTTCCACTGAGGTCCCAGAAGGATGCATAATGGCTAACATCGGTAAGTGACCCAAACATCTTGATTAGATCACTGATTCTGCCAAAAACACGGAGTTCCTGATGGAATCTAGTTGGTATCAACATGGTATAGCCAATATGGAGCGTTTTTTTTTTTTTTTTNTTTTTTTTTTTTTTTTTCCTTCTGTGTAGATAGTGGAGCGGTTGCCAGGGAAAAGGGCACTGGGCAGAGGAGTCAGGAAAAGCTCTGGGATCTGGATGTACAGTATGTCTGCACAAATGCTACGGGCCAGACTGTGAGACTCTAAGACAGGGTGCAGGTGACCTGTTGGTCTATAGATACTACAGATACTTTGAAATGTCCATCCTTCATCTATACCCACTTATTCTATTCAGGGTCGCAGGGGGCTGGAGTCTATCTCAGCAGCCATTGGGTGAGAAGCAGGGTATATCTGAACAGCCAATCACAGGGCTGAAACACACAAACTCATTCACACCTACAGTCAGTTTAGAGTTTCCAATTCACCTAACTTGCATGTTTTTGGAGGGGCGAGAAAACCCACGCAGACACAGGGAGAAGATGCAAACTCCACACAGAAAGGTCCCAGTCAGATTACTATGAAATATAAAGACTGATAAATATTTTTCTGAATAAATTTATATATATATATATATATATAGATAGATAGGTAGATAGATAGATAGATAGATAGATAGATAGATAGATAGATAGATAGATAGATACATATATATATACATACATACATACATACATACATATATACATACATATACAGTATATACATATATGTATATATATATATACTACCACTCAAAAGTTTAGAATCACTTGTCATTTAAGTAGTTCTTGCTATTTTAGTCAATAATAGCATTTTTTTTAATTATATGAAATTAATTATAAAATATATTATACAAATTATATGAAACAATTATATGAAACAAACACCAAAATGTATTTTAAGATGTTTTATTTAATATTTCAACTATTTGGGGGAAAAAAAAAAAAGTTTTTAAATGATAAATAACACTATTTTAGTGATTTCTCGTCAAAGTTTCCACATGTTCCACGTGAAATTTAATCTCTGCTTTGTAAATATGAGCATCAGGGAATAATCTAGAATTTCCTTATAATCTGTGGAACCACATACAGCTTTTCTACATGAATCTGGAATCATCTACAGCATGTCAGGATTCTAGACAATTGTAAAATGTCTTAATTTTTTTTTTATAGCTTCTTACAGGTTATTTTAAACCTGTAGGTGCAAAATACTAACAGACATATAGAATCATTTACATAGTATATACATACATGTACAAGCACTTGAAAAAAACTAGTTTGACATGACTGGAAACATTGATTCCACATGAAAATCACTAGTGATTCCACACTTTTGAGCGGTAGTGTGTGTGTGTGTGTGTGTGTGTGTGTGTGTGTGTGTGTATATGTACAGTATATTGTTCATCTTAATGTTTGGCTTTTTTTTAAATCAAAAATGGACAATAAACTTAAAAGTGCGATTAATGGGCGATTGGCCTCCTGCTAATTTCAGTAACAAGATAAGAACAAACAAAACAGATGCAGGTGAAAGGACACATTTACACTCCAATTAGCGGGTTTTAGAGCCTCGTGCTGCATCAAATGCAGAAAAAAGCTTGTAGCCTCCTCTGTAATGAGTCATTGAACTGTGGCTTTGAATGGGCCTCCTCCATCACTGTCACGTCCACTGAGTGCCTCTGTCACATTCAAATTGTCCCCGAGTCCACAGACATTGATAAAGGGTCTGTGTGTAGTCGTAAGCACGCGGGCTAATCCGTCCAGGCTGGACTAAGACAGTCCAGTCACTGTCCATCATTTCCCTGTTATTTGCATCAGCCTGATCAGCTGGGAGTGTTGATCGATGCAGAGTCAAAGTGAGCTTTCTTCCAGCATTAAGAGCTGCTTTCCATCAATCTGTTAGCCTCAGACCAGCAACGTTTTCACTCCCAATATGTGTTGATCACATCAATGCTGTGCAAATACAACACATGCATGAAAACTTGTGCGTCTGCAGTTATCCTGAGCTGCTCTCTGCATCATTGTTTGTAAAACCACAACATGAATATCTTTACAACATCACTTTCTAAAGCTCTTTTAATCTACAGTCATGATTTGAGAAGATGATATTGGTCTTTTATGGAGTATCAAATATCGGCCTTCCTCTGAAACAATAACCTACTCTACCTAAAATTTAAATATGAGTGTCATTGCATATTATATATCAATTTATGAAAAATAATAGATTAAATATTTTCATGTGATAAATGTTTTAATTGTCCTGCAGCAGAGCCTTGGGATGGCAGCAATAATGTCAAACTTGTTTTTTTTGTTTTGGTCTATCCAATGAAACCTGTCTTTACAACAAATTTAAACTGCAAAATTACCATGAAATTTGATGTTGAAGGTCTCTATGATTATTATTATTATCATTTAACTCAATGACTTTTCTTCCTCTCCACCACTATCAGGTAAAGAACGTTCACTTGAAAACAAGATATTTCCATCGACTCTACGGAGTGACCATTTTAGACTCATGTAGCACCCCTCCCCTCAATGCCGAAATGGCAGCTTCACTCACAAAAATATCTCATAACCTAATAAGCATATTACCATGAAAATTGCTGAGCATATTCTTACTCCCAATTGGATAAACTCTTTTGACTTTAGTCTTTACTCTGACACTATCCTCAGGACAAAGAAACATTTTTAGCCACACTGCTGATAATGTTTGTAGAAATGGTCGCCAGTTTGGTCTCTATTCTGTCCAATACTTTCATATTGGGAACAAAAGCATCTTCTACATCGGCTAATGGGGTTTTAGACATGTTTATAAGTTATTATTGCTTTCAAAGGCAATATTCTATCCTCAAATTTCCCAGCCAATTTTCACAGAGACTTAAAATGACAAAATCCAAGTGGAGACACAGATGGTTTAAATGGGACATATTATGCTTTTAGTTACTCATATTTATAGTGTAATACAGAAGAAAGTTGTATGTGTGTGTGTGTGTGTGTGTGTGTGTGTGTGTGTGTGTGTGTGTGTGTGTGTGTGTTTGTTGAAAATTGCCAAAGTTGCAGAAAGAGTAAAAGTTGTGATTGGATAGGTTCATCGTTCATCCAAGTGGAGAAAGCATGACTGTCCCAATTCTCATGCCTCTCATGTCCTCCTGTTCCTTTCCTACCCTCCTTTCCTCCCCTCCTCTCCTCCCATCCTATGCCTCACATTCCAGGTAGGAATGGAGGCANACCCTCCTTTCCTCCCCTCCTCTCCTCCCATCCTATGCCTCACATTCCAGGTAGGAATGGAGGCAAGGAGAGGATAGGAGGAAAGCACTTTGGGACGCACCTTCACTCACTCACATTGTGCTTGGTGGCTGTGTATAAATTCACGTTACATGTTGGTGGTAATAATAATAATAATAATAATAATAATAATAATAATAATAGATCAGAAATTAAGCTTTCAGGTCAGTTTAGGACCTAAGGGTCTGTCTTATTGGATGCATTTCTATAGGTGTCAATGTCAAGTTTTGTCACTTTGACAATTTTCAACATCCTCCACTCATTTCCTCCAGGTTTGGGGCAGCGGAGTGGACAATTTCGGTTTCCAGGTCACGGAGGTCAGGAGGAGACGTTTTTGTGCATTTGGGACGCACCTCCTGTGTTTGGCCAGCATATGTTGCATTGCCAGCTCAGGCATGATGCAGCTGGAAATTCAGAAGAGAGAGGGCTTGTCACGATTAAAGTGACAGTACTTAAACTGGCGTGTTTTCACTCAGTGTGCACAGCTATGCCGCAGCAAAAGAGAGTATAAGTTTTTTTTTTTTTCATATAAAAGCATTGCAAAGGTTTTGAAATAGACCCTTGAATGTAAATAAGAACATAGAAATCTGTATATGTCCCCTATAACGATTGGGATAGAAAATAATCAGTACGATTGGTTCCGTTGATGTTAGCAGTCACCTTAGTTTAAAATAATAGGAGCCTTCATACTGATTCATGTTATTGATGTTTTCTTAAGATTTTATAATGCTTGATGTGGATCCAGATCACCTGTAGCACCTCCAGGTATTCACTGTGTAATATTGGTGCATTGTGGGTCATTTATGATAATATTGGCTAACATGAGGAGCTACAACTTACAGTTTGTTCATAAAAATGTAAATGCACCAAATGATATCATGCATTAAGTGTCATGTATTAATGCACATTAATTTGAAAAGCTTTCTTTCAGTTTTCAAGTCCATCCCCCCTTTTCTCTGACACTATGGGTCTCTCCCTCCTTCTCTGTCTCTCATCACTACACTCCTTTCCCAAACTAGCCAGTTCTGCTTGATGATTTACAGTAAAATTGCTTATAAATTGGAGTGGGAAAATGTTTTGCAGACCTGGCAGCTTTCAAGTCCTGCGCCCATTTGTCACTCGACATTTCCTTTTGTATAACAGCACGAGAATTAATTAGCCTGCGTGGCGGGAAAAGTTTACAGCCATAATTTATGGGGAAATGAGATTCCTTGGACACTAGCTCGGACCGTGTCGATTTATTATTTTTATCATTATTGTGGCATGCGTGCACGTGTGTGCGTGTGTGTGTGTGTGTGTGTTTGTGTGCCTTCAACTTGTAAATGAGATTGCCCTGTGTTGATAGCAGTAAAGCAAGATTCATTTGCACTACTTGGGGTTTGTGGCAGGGCAAACATATTCACAGTGGAGCACCAACAGGCTAACGGGCAGGCATAAACAAAAATATACTCCATAGTCAGGCTGCATGAATGTGGCATGCAGGTACAAATGTGTGCCCTTAATTGTAAAATGCGTCATAGGCTCCCCCTTACTCTATTTTGAGTACCAAGTCCCAGCTGTGTGTGTGTGTGTGTGTGAGAGAGAGAGAGAGATGTTCAGCACAGTCTGCATCTCTTTACACCTCTCTCTCTCTCTGTTGCAGGACCTGAGGACTTTGACCTGGGTCCAGTTGTTCAAAAAATTTAATCTGGATCATAATGATCCGGATTTGGAAATCCCATGTTTTGCTATCCAGGATCAGGTAATCCATCTTACTTTCACTGGTTTTTCAAACCAACATTGGATTGGATCACTCTGATTCAGATACAAATTTTTCAAGATTACCAGATCCAGATTGGTAATCTGGATCCAATTCCAATGTAGGAAACTAGCTATGTCTGCTATGAATAGCCAGCGTGGCTCACTTTAAGTGTTTTTTATTTGAAGAGACAGAAAACAGCATAATAAAATAGAAACATCCCCTTCCATTTTTTATTTCTTGTAAACAGTCAGCCCCTCATCTGACCCACAACAAATAAATAAAAACAATTATACATTATTCACAAATNAGTCAGCCCCTCATCTGACCCACAACAAATAAATAAAAACAATTATACATTATTCACAAATACATTGAGGATATTTATAACACATGTTTTAAATCAGAAAAAGGCTAAATGTTCAATAGTTAACATAAAAAAGAATGTTCAGAGTTCTTCGTTTGTGGAGAGTCCAGCTTTGTAATTATAATTAATAGTGTGATGGCCTAAACCAGAAAAAGACTCAAATACAGGATACGAAAAACAGTCAGAGTGTGGTTCAAAAATCTACAGTTTAAGGACGGCTTCACTGGTCATACACAGGCGGGCAGTCAGTAAGGCAGACAGAGCAGATAAGGGGCAGACAAAAGGCAAAATCCAAAAACAGTCCAAACAGTCCAGGTAAACCAAAAGCAGATGAATCCAACGGAGAATCAGGCTTAAATCCAAGTCAAAACAGGCAAAGGTCATACACGAGAAATCACAAGAAATAACACTGAAACAAAACGCTGGAAAGCTTGACTACACGGAGAACAAGACAATCTGGCAGAGAACAAAGGAACTGTAGGTAGTATAAGTAGAGAGGTGAGTGATTGGCAGATTGGACTCAGGTGATGCTGAAAACTGGCGGGAAACTAGAACAAGGACAGGAAGTAAAACTAACGGAACAACAAGGAGAACCAGTTAACAAAATAAAACAGGAAATGATTAGACAGAGTCCAAACGAGTCATCACAAATATACAGTGATAAATGACAGTTAAAATTAAATATATTATTTTTGTTTGATATTGACAGCTGTTTGGGGGATTATTTTATGGAGACAAAATCTTTTATTTATTTATTTTTTTAACTTCACTGTACTCAAATACTTCATAGGTAGCCCAGTGTCTACTTTATCTATTTTATCACTGTAACAATTAAACAAATCAAGTGCAAAATACAGTATAAATAAATGTATATATACTACATGATACAAATGTTGTATTTGACCAATTTTAAAGTTTTATTACATTTTGATTCTGAAATCCACCCTGAATCCACCCTTCTGCTGGGATCAGGACAATCGTGATTTTTTTTTTTTTTTTTTTTTTTTTTTTGGATCAAAGGTATCCCAATCCTACTCTAAAAGTTTTGAACAACACATCCTGAAGCTTTGATCCAGATCAAAACCAAGACTAGATTAAGATTTCGGAATCCATTTTTTTCTTTTGAACAACCCATTTTCAAGATTTGATCCAATCCCACAGCCCAAATCCGATTAGATTACTTCTGAACAACTGGGCCCTGACGTGAACACATTTACCTGAGTGGAAACGTGAGACACATTCTACAGGTAGAGAGCAAACTCTCACCTTTACCGGCAGCAGCACAAACAGCCCGTCCTCACTCCATGTTTTAAAGCATCAGGGAATAACTGTGGTGAAGTGAAAGAGACACTGTGAGTTTGGGAGCACATATACTGTACTCAGACAAGCATGTGTGTGTGTGCACGTGTGTGTATGCACGTGTGTGTGTGTGTGTGTGTGTGTGTGTGTGTGTGCTTGTACCCCCATTTCACTATAAATGGGCCAGCAAAAAAATAAATAAATAAAAAACACAATTATGCAATGAACAAAACATTTCCTTTGTAAATTTGAATAAGTCTTGCAGTATTAGATGGGTTGCATCTGCACTGCTGAAAATATGGAGACTTCTGCCAGGCGATCAGATTCAGTTTGTCAGTGATCTACAGCACATCTGCATAGAGTTTTAAATGTTTTCTTTACATCATGTTGAGATTGGAAATATTTTGCAGCACACCTTCAAACTGCCGCAGGAGAAGCTGATAGTTGACCAGCATAAAGGTTAGATGGTACACCATGCAACTGCCAATACTGACTGAAAAAATGATAGTAATACATTACACANCACACACACACACACACACACACACACACACACACACACACACACACACACACACACACACACACACACATACACACACACACACAAATGGCTAGTGTCTTGTCTCATAGTTTATTTTGTAGTCTCAACAGAAATGGCTTCCTAAAATACAAACTGAACTACAATTCATTACAGGACAGAGTTAATAAGTGAAGCTACATGAATTAAACACAAAATCACACTTCACTCATTTACTTTCTTTACCTACATTTTCCTATTTGAATTTTGGAATTAAACTGACAATGTCCCAGTCACCAGCAGGGGTTAAATTGAGATTTTTGAGGGTGGTGGAACTCTCGACCGTGACTGGGGTTAGCGGGCAGCTGAAGATGAATGCGTTGGTGACATACCAGAACAGATCCAAACTCAAAACAGATCCCAGAATGGTTGATAAGAGAGCCTTGCACTGAATTCTGTCTGTCTGCATCACACAAAATCAGTAGAGCACTTTTTTTTTTTGTTTGTTTTTGTTTTTAGTATCCATTTCCTGATATATTTCACTGCTGCTGCTGCTGCTGCTGCTGCTCTAGATAGAGCACTGTTACTTCTTTGAACTGCAGGACTGTTGCTGCTCAGGACTATGGCACTGTTGCTGCTCTAGTTGCAGCACTGTTGCTGCTGTGGATGCAGCATTGTTGCTGCTTTGAACTGCAGGACTGTTGCTGCTCACTGTGGCTCTGCTGCTGCCAATACTTCTCCTTTACCCCTAGATTTAAAAGGTAAAGTAAAAGAAAATCTCAATGGCATTACTGTAAAAAGTTATTCTGCATATAAACAATGAGAATGTTGTACAGGTATTAAAAAAAAAAAAAAATACACTCACTCATTATTGTAATACAATTCAATACAACAATCCTATAATAAATACTAACTTTATGTAGCTGATGTTATTGTGTAACAGTTGTTTCAGCCATGCTCATTTTTGTTGTTGTTTTACTGGACTTCTTTTTATTGTACCATGTTTCTAATATGTTGGACTCTCCATATAGTAAGTGAATAAGGTGGATAAAATATTTGAAAAAATATAATAAATAAATATAATGCTGTCTAATCAAAGACCTCCACAGAGTACAGCCTCAAAGTGGATCATTCACCAGCAGCTGAAATAGCAGTCTGAGCAGTCAGTGTGTATTTTTCTGGTAACTGATTGTACATTATGTTTATGTTTACAGTGTAGAACTTTGTGTTTCATAACGTATATTCAACATATGCTATTACATCCATGTTCATTAATAAAATTGATGTACTGTCTTGTAGTATAACGCTACACAAAATCACTTTAAAAATACTCAGAGAAATCTACTGTTAACAACTTCCCCTTCATTCTGCATCCTCTATCCATCTCTGTAAGATACGGTGAATTGGAATGATTAACAGTAATGGTAGCCTAACTAGTTAATCAGAATTGGGTAGAAATTTTGGCTCAATGAACATAACCGAAGCTAACTGGCAAGCTAGCATAGTCTACCTGCATGACATTGAATGCAGACTGGGACAACTGGAAAGCTGAGTTAAAAATATTGCATTTACTACATAAATGCTCGGTTCAGTCTACATTAAACTCATCTTATTAGTTCAAATTTGTTCCAAAGAAGAAGTATGGTGTGCACTAGCTTATTCTATTAGCATGTATTAGCGTGACTTAAGCCCCTTCCACACATGTATAACATGTATGGTTACTGAGCCATCTTTTAATTTATAGTCTTTATAGTAGGGGTCTCTGATGACTCAGGAACTGCTGGGTGGAGCTCACAAGGGAGAAAATTGATTGGTTACATGCAAACTTCTCCAGATGGATCCATCTTGGTACCAATGTGTCCTTGAAAATTAAATGAAATGAAGGAAAACTACTCAGCCATGCAATTTAACAGAGCATGTCCAAAACCGAAACACACAGGTTTAAGGCCATTGAGTTTTTGACCAGCTGACCATCGTGTTATTGTGGACGTGCTTTAATGTCCATATAATGTTATTAGGTTCCAATGCTTTTTCAGTGCACCTGTGTCCAGGTAAACTTCAAAAAAGAGGAAATTTGTGATGAATTGGGAGGAAAAATGTGGGAAAAATGGTCTAAAATCCTTTAACCTCGAAGGTCACGTCTTCTCTGGTGCACATGAACACCAAGATTGTCACTGTGAATGCTCCCTTATGAATCAACATTAGTTAGATACTGTGCAAAAAAAACCACACACACACACACACACACACACACACACACAGCTGCTCTCAGAGCTGTAGGAGGTGTTTGGGATCAATTGTGGATAATTGGGTCTCCACGCGACATAATCTCACATTAGTACAGCCAGCTGTGCAGCAAGCATGCACACACTCCCTGTTTACTGAGGGGACCGCTGGTGTTGGGGGGCACGCCGCTGGTGTTGGGGGTCCTGTGTGTGTGTGTGTGTGTGTGTGTGTACAGTAGACGTATATAGTCTCTTAAAAATGAAAGCCTACAGTGCAGATGTCCACATGAGCTGAAACAGCCTGATGAAACCATACAGATGAAGTGCAGAGGTGGAATCTAAAAAAAAAAAAAAAANAAAAAAAAAAAAAAAAACTTAAGTACTGTTGTCAAGTACACATTAGAGTTTAAAAGTATTTTGAGTAAATGTTTTTACTTTTACTCCGCTACATTTATCTATTAGCTTCATATGTTTACATAAGAAGATAAACTCATTAAATTCCACTAATGTTTCTTTCTTTCTTTGTTTTTCCTTCCTTCCTTCCTTCCTTCCTTCCTTCCTTCCTTNTCCACTAATGTTTCTTTCTTTCTTTGTTTTTCCTTCCTTCCTTCCTTCCTTCCTTCCTTCCTTCCTTTCATCTTTCCTCTTCTTGCCTTTCTTGTTAATTTGTTTCCTCACTTTTCCTCCATTTCTATTGTCCTTCCTTCCTTCCTTCCTTCCTTGCTTTCATCCTTCCTCTTCTTGCCTTTCTTGTTAATTTCCTTCCTTCCTTCCTTCCTTCCTTCCTTCCTTCCTTCCTTCCTTCCTCCCTCGGTCCCTTCCTCCCTTCCTTCCTTCCTCGATCCCTCCCTCCCTTCCTTCCTGCCTTCCTTCCTTCCTTCCTTCCTTCCTTCCTTCCTTCTTTCTTTCCTTCCTTCCTTTTTCAGTTGATCTGAAAGTGCCAAAACTGGATATATGGATATACAAGGAACTTATCAAACTCCACCTGCAATAAACTCTACCATTTTTTTTTTTTTTCACATTTGATTTATTACTGCTATTATCATTATTTTTTTGTTTTTTTTACAATTTTGCTTTGGATACTTGAATAACTGTTAAAATGTGTTAAAAAAATTTTCTCTGGTATGGTTACTTTGATGTAAGTACTTCTTTTACAACCATATGCATGTAACATCAACTCCAGCTTCATCATTCCCCATCTTCCTCCTCATCACACACACACACACACACACACACACACACACATGCATGCATACATACCATACAGCCAGCCATAATTTTTTTTTTAAAAAAAGCTGCTCACACCAGTTTTGTAATCAATGCCCACAGAAAGTGGGATTCCTCCGGCCGCTGGCAATTAATACATTTGTGTCCTTTTTTAACACTAGTGAGCCGAGCTTGAAATTACCAGTGACTGGCTGCTGCTCATTTGCATATTTATTGCAGCGGAGGACGAGGTGGTGGTGGTGGTGGTGANGGAGCCAGCAGAGGGATTGACAGTATGATGGAGGAAGAGAAGGAGGGGAAGGAGAGAGGAGATGACATCATGGGTCGGTGGATGTCTGTCCTGCTGCATCTACCAACAGGATGGGACATCAACGAGTCGCTGGAATCAGAGGGAAACAGCGATGTGTGTCATCTGTTTAGCATAAAGAAAAGCAGAGGTGGTAATTACACAAAGCTTCACAACAGAACTCACCAAAAAGAGTTTCTTTGAGGTCCTTGTTTCTGTTGAAGCAGTCCTGCTCGGCCAAAAGTGACACAAAGAGACGTGAAAAGAGAAGAAGCACGATCAGAATGCTTTAGCACTTCGAGGCCCACAAGAGAGAGAGAGAGAGAGAGAGAGAGAGAGAGAGAGAGAGAGAGAGAGGGAGGGAGGATGAAGAGCGGTCTAGCATACAGTTGATTAAAGTTGAAGACAGTGGGATCAGTCTGCGCCGGAGGTTTTTGTCCTCCACCCCTCCTTCCCTGTCTGTTTCTTCCTCCCTCCTTCTTCTCCCCTCCTTCCTCCTCTCGCGCCATCTTTTGCAAAGAAGATGGCCGGGGAGGGAGCATTAAAGGCCTGTTTTAATGGATGTTGACAAGGAGTGGACCAACAAAAGCCCCGAGCCTGAGGATTTGCTTGAAAAGATTCAATCAGACATGTTTTCACTGCAATTAATTGGTGGACTTGGAGGGGGAGGATGGGAGGGATGCGGCAATGAAGGGATTGGCAATGGAGGTGTGAATGAGCGTGATTGTTCCGANCTCACACACCCCCATGCTTCCCTCTGTCATTTTGAGCGATAGTTTGGAAATGTCCTTTGAATGATGCTAAAGAGCAAACTTCGCCACCCTCCCACTTCCCTCCTCCTCCTCCCCGTGAATTATGAGTATTATTTCAGGGAGGTGGGATGTGGCGAGCCAGAGAACAAGACTACGCCGCTTTGATTGGATCTGACCTGCCTGCACTTGTGTCAAACACACACACATTCACACACACACGCACACTGACAGAATTGCTGGTGTGCATATATGTGTGTGTGTGGGGTGTGTGATTAGCTTAGACAACCATGTCCTGATCATGGCACAGCTCAAGAGATAAAAGTAGTATTGTTGACCTAACTCTGAACCTCATACCTCTTGACCAAACACACCCGCACGCACACACACACACACACACACCCTGACATTAACTCTGACTGACACCTTCGCCATCCTCACCTCATCCTTGCTGCAGCTGCTATCTGTGTGTATATTCGTGGATGACACTGGACAATATTCCCACTCAAGAGTTTTATCATTTTCCCTTGCTGGCAAAATACTGTATGCCAGGAGAATTATAATTAAAAAGGCCAAACACCACATTTTAAACACAAATTTGTTTATTGTCAAATATGTTAATTAATCCCAGATTAATCCATGAGACCATAGGTTGTTCTTTTTGAGGGACAATAACCAAAAACATAATATGTTCCCTTTAGCTTTACAAACTACACCGTAAAAGTCCTCCAGATGTTAGTCCATACTACATAAATTTAAAATGTATGATTCATTCAAAAAATATAATTTTCCTTTTCAACTGGATTTATTTAAGTCATAGCTAAGTATAAACTGTCAACATTCTTAAAACTAATTATATTTTTGTAATGAAAAGATATTTTTAAAGCTTTCACAACAAGGTGAAAAATTTAGTTAATGGAACTCAAAGTTTAAATCTAAATTTTTGCCATCACTCCGCCCACTTGCACCTGCACACCTTGGATGCGCAGGTATCCAGAGCATGTATCTCAGAATGTCTTCTTAAGACAAGTAAGAACTCATTTTCAGCTTTTACTGAACTTTTAGCCAAAAGTTCAGGACAAAACTGAACAACATACGCTGATGTATGATATTAAATGCAAGCTAATTGGTGTTTTTTTTTTTTTTTTTTTTTTTGTGGAGCCTCAGAGGAGAAAGTTTACGTTAATGTATTTAACATGGACTGTTTGTTGGCATGTTTATATTTATGGAGTAATACCAGAATACAGATAAAGAGTTATAAAACTGGTGAAAGTGCTGATGTAGCATGTCTGTACTTCCTGTTCTGTGGTGGCTTAAAGGTTAGAGAAGCGAGCTTGTGACTAAAGAGTTGCTGCTTCAATTCTTGGACTGGCAGGAGAAATCAGGTTTGGAGAAATGAATGAGTTTGACTCAAACACATGAAACAAGAGTTTGTCATAATTAAAAAAAACATTGTATGACTTCATGGAACTGAATTTCGTAGTGTTTCTTTCTTAAATTTTAATCAAGTTTAATGTAGGTCACATGTTGATGACTATCAAGTTGGCTCAACTCAGTTTCTTGACTGTTTTCACAAAGGCTGTACTTAATTTTATGTCTTAAAGTCAAATATATATTACTGAGTTTGTCCTACTCAGAAATACCAGTAGTTCGCCCAAGTTAAAAAAATTATTGGAAAATGTTGATTCATTTTTTTTTCAAGTTAAACCAAAGAAAGGTTTACAGTGTACAGGAAAATTGTATGTCATAAATTGTATGACATATATGAAAATTCTGTGCAGTAACTAACAGTAAAACTTTCCAGTTAGTAATCAGGCTTACTATCCATCCATCCTCTATACCTGTGTATCCTGTACAAGGGCATATTATTGACAAACAACAAACATCCTTTTAATCATGCCACTGTAATCTGATGAAATATTGAACATACAAAAAGGGAGAGGTGGAGACGTCTGTTCATTGCAGCCAGGAAATCTCAGCAGAGATTCTGGTTTCATATGGAGCGTTATTAATTGAACTTGTGGATTTTGCATTTTTCCTAAGGTCCAAGTTTGCTTGTACTTTTGAAGTAGCTGGTGCCAATGCAACCTGGTAAGTGTATTTTGTGTGATTCAGAGATGAAAATACGAATCTAGGTGTTTTTTTCACACTGGGCTAAATTTGGTCAGACAGAAAATAGAAAACTAACATATTGTATGAAGTTGTTTTTGACAAATTTTTTTTTTTTTTTTTTTTTTTTTTTAATATAACCGAGGAGGTTCTTCTGGTGGTCCAGTTTGATTGATAGTTCATTCCAGTATGCTACTAAAATCAGCTTGTACAGACTTGAAACACGCTTGAGATACACAATCCATTGCAGGGACATTATGTCTATTCTTGTCAAAGTAACTTTATATAACCGATCCAACACGGAGCTGCATAGAAGACAATGTATTTCTAATTATTCCCAGGAGAAGATGGCTTTTACTGAGAAATTAAAATGAGAGTGCCTTCTACAATCATGCATAAATGTTAGAAGGTGAAACACTGAATTTTAAGGTGGATGTATCATCTAAACATTTGATTTTGAAAGATTATGGAATTTGAAAAAAAAAAAATAACATGAAAATTAAAATATGGTTTTGTTTTGGAAAGTGGTTGTCAGTAACATAACATGCAGTATGTGTATAGATTGAACTCAAACCACCGGTATGGTCCTTTAAGCTGCTATCCAAGGGGAACTGATGATGCTGGTGTGCGTGACTGCAGGGGGAAGCAGCAATCAGCTTATGCTATTACCTTCATAAGAGCAGGAGAACAGTCAAAGCACCAAGCAAATACATCAAGAGCTGTGATGCAGCACCTAAAGGCTGCAGCTCTCAGTAGATCTGTGGAAAAAAGTGGAAGCCCACCCAGCATGTCCAGGAGATGAGCCTGGAATTGTTCTCCTGCTCTCTGAGAACAGCAAACAGGTAATTCTCCTGCAGTTAACTGTCCCTTAGGAGGACAACATGGAATAAGCTCATCAAAGAAAGTATGATGTAACAAGTATGGTGAACTGATAGCAACCCTAAAAGATGAGGTTAGAGAGTAGATTGCATGCCTGTGGAAGTGGGTTGCAATGGCTTTACTGGGCAATGCCTTTACAGAGCATAAAAGGCCTGGTTTATACTTTGTGCCCATTACGCATACGTTACACACTACACGTGTGTCGTGAGCAGAACTGTTTACATACTCACCTCTGTAGTTAATGTCGATCTGGAGGGCTAAACACTTTATCCACCAGGGGGCGATGTGAGCACCGTAACTTGAACTGCTTCTGATGTTACTAAACAACCAGTACAAACAACTATGGTGACAGCGGAAGAAGTAAGTGTTCTACATTTTAAGGTGAAGAAAACAGTGCAGCAACAACTATGTATGTGAAGCCATTAAATGAGCCGATTTATGACATCACCGCTTCCAGTAAACATGTATTTACCAGCTTTTGCCCTGTGCTGCTGATGTTACTTGAGAAAAGTTTTCACTGCTGCTCCCACAGTTCTTGTAGGTACTGCATCTCGTGTAGGTGTAGTATTAATTCTAGATGATGCACACAAACAATGCTTCTAACCAGCCATCTTGCATGCCCCTATGCATAGATAACATGAAGTATGAATCAGGCCTAACATGCTTGATGTTGATGTAGCAAAATAAGCTTTAAGCTGGTTGTGGCGTCTTAGAGATGATCCATGGGTTATGGCCTAATGCTGCCTGGACACACATGGAGGCCTGATCAACCATTGCTGGGTCATCTCAGGGAGGTCTATAATGTTGAAAGAATCGAAACACCCAGCGAACCCAGAAAAATCACCAATGATGTGTCCGGGAGCACCTGAACAGCTAGATGTATCAATCAAGTCAAATTATACGGGCTTACAGGTAAGGAGCCACTTTAGCAGAGGAAGCCAGACACACCTGGATCACCATTACAGGATTCAAAGAAAGTGGAGTCATCCTGCTAGAATTCAAGTCAATTGGTCAAACAAATGTGAGGCAGAGAGCCATGGTGGGTGCCCTTTGCTCCCACGGGGGTGAAGCCATCATCTCAATGGTGGCTTTTCACTGCTACCTACTGGATTAGTCTATTAAGTAATGAAGAGAGGGTTACAGTATCTGTCATTACTGTAATGACAGATAAGATAGTATAAAAAAGCATTTTAAAGCATCAGTTTAAAGCATCAAGTTTAAAATTCAATTGTTTTTCAATATTAGGTGACTGACTACAAAAGCATTTTGAACTCTTGGACTTGCATTAAAAACTGCTGAATTTGAATCAATGCAAAGTGCAACTGCATTGAAAAAAAAAAACAAGAATATTGATAAATATTCATCATATAATACAGGGTACATAAATGATTATGACAATAAATATCCAGACAGATAAGTTAAAATTAATTTGCTGCAACTATGATGCAGTCTGTTATGGCTGCACCAAACAGAGCTCTGATTCTGCAAAAACCCAGATTCTTTGTAGTTAAAATATAAAAACCAAGTAGCTTTAATATAACATTAAAATATCCAGGAGTTTCCCATGTTTGTACATTGAGGAACACTGAGGTCTAGAGTTGGTATATTTAACATGCTGAGGCCTTCTACCTGCTGTGTAAGAAAAGCTGCCATATCCTTGTTCACCTGGCTTACTTTTATTTTATTTTAGAAACAAGGTGTGTTTATTGTCCATCCATATGCTCACTGTGTTCCAGTAATTATATCCTAATATATCATTATTTCATCTGAGCTTTAGAGCTCTGAGATAGATAAGAATTAATTTTTTTCTTTAAATTATATTACTTTAATTAAAGGTTATATTTTTGTTCATATTTTGAACAAAAGATCAAGAGGATAAAGACATTTTTTCCACAGCCCATTTTTCTTTATTTACCAAGGGTGCCAATATTTGTGGAGAGCAGTGGGGTTAGGGTTAGGCTAAACCTAACATATGAGAACAGATTATAATTTGAAGGTCTGTATGAGTCAGTCTTCTTGAAAATGTTCTTTGTTCATAGTAAGTACAGGACAAAATTAGTAGAATCTCAAATAAAAATTCTACAACTGTGTGTGTGTGTGTATGTGTGTGTGTGTGCACCTGTCGTACCTTTGACTCAGAGTATATTATGTTAATCCTGACATGACATAAATTCTGTCGTAACATTACTGTGATCCTAAGCTGAGGGAAGGTCGGCTGGTGTCCCTCCTCCAGCATGTATCTCCACCTCTCCAAATTTCAGATTCTCCTCAGAAGTGCTGTAACAAAGTTGGGGGAGGAGGAATAGGGAATGAAGGAGAGATGAGAGAGAGAGAGAGAGAGAGAGAGAGTGCTCATACAGCAAATTGGCAGCTCCATCAAATTATACTGGCATTAAGGGGGTTTCGCAGGGCGTAATCCACACGCCAAAGCCAGCCCGCCCCTCCCTCTGTACAACGTTTAACTTTTGTCGACGTAAACGCCACATTTCATGCTCTGCCATTANGAAATTGGGTGGGGGTTGATTTGTAATGAATTCCCTCCATCTTGGTTTAACTGTTGGTGTAAGAGGCAGCAGCATGATGAAGGCACCTAATGTCACTGGTTAGGGTGTTGTGTGATCTGTCTGCAGGAGCCATCACTTCCAGAAACAAGAAGTTATGAGGTGGAGAGCTTCTTCTTGTCTCTCTCTCTCTCTCAGGGGTGGGGCGGGGAAGAAGTATATTAAATATTTACTAACATATTTGCATATAGTAAATATTTAGGGATGGGACACTGTCTCTCCTGTGGATGGAGACGTTCACAGTGGGGGTTAAAGAGGCTCCAGGCATGGTTTCTAAGAAAAGGAGAGATCTGGGAATAACTTGACACATGCACAGTTTGAACACACCACTGGACCTGTCATTACCTATGTAGGCAGAGACAGAAGGTAGAACAGTCAGTGTTAGATTTTGTTAAGATATGGTAAAAGTCAGATAAGCAGTATTTGCACTGCGGAGAGTGATCTGAGCGTCGCTCACCTCGCTGCCTACACTCCTACGCCCTGCGCCTTGGTCAGCGTATGGAACAGACTGTTAGCATGATGCAATGTGCGTCGTCAAGAAGTGCCAGAGGTAAACACAACCATTAACTAAGCTACTTTAGCAGCTAAGCTAGCTTTAGCTTCAGATATAGCTAACGATATCGTAGATTATCGGCCTGCTTACAAATCTGGTAGCTCTGATTGCTGACATTTCACCAAGCAAGAGCCTTTTTTCCTAGATCATGATACAGTTTTAAAGCTGCGTTGTACAACTCAGGAAGTTGCTCTACACAGGTTATAAGCTTCTCCACTGCTGTGTTGCTTCTGCTTACATCACATACAACTGTTCTGTGATTGGTTGCACTGTGGAAGGGTCAAAATTGAATTTGGTTGAACTTTGGCTGCAGTGTCAAAATGGAGAATCTGAGCGATGCATGTTGCTCAACATAGCATGCCGTGACATTGGGAATCACCGCTTAGTTCCCAATACACAATAATGGAAATGTCCAGCTCAGCACACCGCTTACCATAAAGCCTAAGACAGATATGACAAAGTTTGTTTTTTTAATCACATGATCACATGGTTTTTGTGGTTTGGTCTATGGATTGATCTAGAACCAGAAAGGGCAGGTAACATGTTTGAAAACAGCTTTAGTATTGTTTCAGATTTTATTTTCATTTTTCAAAATAATACTTGTAATTTTATTTAGTAATTAGGCAATTTTAATCATAGCTTATAGAAAAAAAATGCAGTGTCTCAAAATTAAAAAAAAAAAAAAGACTTGAAACAGTTCAAATTACTATCTACTTAGCGCTGATAGAAAATTTACTTCCATTGTTCTATACTAGGCTCAGCCTATTTGCTGGATTTGGTGGGTTTGGTGGCTGGTTGTAGGCGCAGGATGAAGCATCTGCTTGGCCTGATGCTTGCAGAGTAGAACACCTGGCTGGAGCTCTCCCTCACACTTCAGAATCAGAATCAGAATCAGATTTATTGCCAAGTAGGTTTTTACATACGAGGAATTTGCAACTCGGTAACTTTGTAGAGCCCATCCATCTCCCCTGGCTCCCTTTGCTGTGTTGCTTCCTTCCTCCCCCTTGTGTGTGCTACATTCCTAGCCGGAGTGTAACACACACAAGTGTTGGGCTTGGACACCCAGGGCTTGCTGGGTGGTTGTTTTAGGCATGCCCCATGTGTCTGGTGGGCTACTGAGGGGTGGATGTCCCTGCATGCTGGAGATGGGTTGCTAGATTGTGGGAGGTTTTGGACTTAGGCTGAGTCCATCATGCACATCTCGCTTCCTTTATACTATCCCAGTACACACACATAAAAAAAAAAAAAATTAGAAATAATAATAATAATAATAATAATAATAATAGTAGTAATAATAAAAACACATTGGGGAGGCTTGGAGGATCTGGGAGAGACTGGCATCTCTTTCCTCTGGTCCTGACGGCCGCTCATACCAACACTACACTGTCACTTCTTTTCCCTGTCTTGGAAATAAATTGACTGTCTGTGAACACACCATTTATAAATCAAGACAAATAATGAATCACCCCTTCCCTCCTCCCTCCCTCCCTCCCTCCTTCCCTCCATCTCTGCCTCCTTTGTTGATATCCACTCTGTTGGTTTCCTCCCTCCCAACATTATACTGTCTCTATCAGCCTTTTCACCCATCTCTGTTTTCCGCTATCTGTGTTTCTGTTGCAGCCTCGACCCTCATACTCTGCTCTATCTCTGGGCTGTCATGGCAGCTTGTACGGAACATAGTGTGCCTTTCTTGTTTCTGTTAAAAGCGAGGCGGCGCGGATGTGTAATCTTACGCTGCTTCTTGTTTCTAATGGAGAGTTTCTTCACATCTTTTTTACACATGCAAATGTTCAGACTGTGTACAAAGCCTGCCTCCTGGTAAGATTTGGGCAAAGAAATAAAGAAAAGAATGCGTCTATCTCTCTCCCTCTTTCTTAATGTGCCTTTCAATGTTTCTGTAATACGTAGTTAAAATGTCAGGAAATGCATTTGTTAACATTTTAGCAGCACAGAAAGGCTCTTCTTCTGATAAATGGATGCATTAAATGCCTCCATGGCAAAACTCATCCTAAAACCTGCTATTGACAATGGGTCCATTTAAATGTTTAATGGCGTATTTTATATTTTCTTATTTCTGCAACTAACTGGCAAACATACAAGATGTCAAATCACACTGAGATATTTTACAATGCACTAACATTCAACGATCACAGAGTAAGGAGTTTATCATAGAGGATGCAAAGGTATAGATTTCTCAACCAGCAGTATCTCAAAAGAACAGAAGTTGACCACAGTTTGCAGATCTGCAGAAATACAGCGCGGGCTTCAAAGCCCTTTGTAAATTTCAATCAGGCAAGCACTAAATCAGTGTTCTTACTCCTCTGACTGCAGGAGCTTATACAGGGACTCAGGAACTTTCCTTTATTTGGCACCGAGGAAAGAGGACCAATTTTTGCACCAGAAACATAGTTCCTGAAGCAGTTTTAGCTCCAGAGTTGGTGCTCTCCAGTGGTTCTAGAACTTCTGGTCGGTGCTTGTAAGACTGGACATTATTGATTGGTCAGATACAAGGTTTCCCAGCCCAAACAGGCATCGACCACCATTTTTAAATGCTTGCTGGTTTAGTTAGCTTGTTTTTATATGTAACAGTGAGGTCCCAAGACTTTTGAAGAAGACAGAAATCCACATGAAACTGGACTGTTGAAGAAGTGCATGTCTTTCTGTCTATATTTGTGGATGAGGAGATCCACAGCAATTTTGAATCATTCTCAAAAAATGAAAAAAAAAAAAGCATTTCATTATACTAGATTAAAATTAAAAAAAAAAAGTCAAAGATTATATATTCAAAGCTAGTTTGATGCATGGATATGTCACTTGCTTTAATTTCCATAATCTTCAAGGTACTTCAAGAACAGTGAAAGAACTGTGCACTTCTTACTCCAGAAGTCATTTGGTTCCCAACTTTATTTGCAAAAACACCTGCTTGTTTGGACTAAATTTGACATTTCTATGATTTTTCAATTAAAAAAAAAGAAGAAAAAGACGAATGACAGCCCAATGAATAGTGTCATCATCCAATCAGAACTGGTTGAGTTGATGACAAGTAATCTTGACACTAAATATTTATGGCTAGTTTCTGGTATTGCATTCTGGGAAAATGACTAACTGAAGCAGATAACGGAGCATGAGGGAGTGGAAATACTACAGAAGTTGAAAAAAAAGAGACTATTATGAAATAATTTCTCTAAAATATGTCAAAGGGAACATATACACATTTCCATGTTCTTATTTTCCATCCATCCATTTTTTTTCAGTTTTATCTGCTAGACAAACTTTGGCTAAATATATATACATACATACATACACACACACACACACACACACACACACACATATACAGTATATATATATACATATATATATATATATATACATATTTGTATATGTATATGTATATATATATGTATATATGTATATATATATGTATGTATGTATATATATATATATATAGATATAGACCTCACAGTGAAACAATTAGAGCTATGTTTTAAGCAATGACCTTCTTGCTGTACCATTGCATTGCATTGTTGTACCATTGCATCACCACACTGGCCAAAAGAGGAAAAGAAAAGAAATGACTATAATAATAATAATACAACTTCATTGCTTTATTTGTCATAAGACACAGTAGTATTTCAAATGTATTCTGATCCAGAACAAACTGCACCTAATAATAGTCTATTATGGCATAAATTTTTTCAGATTTTTTATAATTTTACATTTTGATTTTTTTTTGGTGGTTAATTACTTCTGAAATACTTCTGAAAAAATGACAAAATACAAAAAAATAAAATAAAATAAAATACAATTAACTTAAGTTTTGAATTTACTAGTTTGATTTGTTTTTAAAAAAAAAATGTTTCATCAAACACAATAAAATAAAATTAAAAAAAATGTTTTTAAAAAAAATAAGTGTTAACAAATCCTGGAAAAAATTCCTGAATCCCTGCATTTGAATTGGTATCAAAAGTTAATGGGATCTTCCCAGGGGCATGCCCATCCTTCACCAGTTTTCATTAAAATAGGTTAATAACTTTTTGAGTTAAAAAAAAAATGATCCATGCATGCAAATACATTGCCTCCTTGGCAGGTAATGAGGGAAAAAAGCATAATTTGTCCCCTTTAACATGTATGTACATGTCAATTTAAGTGACTATGAGAAGACAGCATTACATGCTAATGAAAGTGGTATTGTACATGTGGGAAATGGGCATCAGTGTTTGGTGGCCATTTAATTTAAGTTTTGAATTTACTAGTTTGATTTGTTTTTTAAAAAATGTTTTATTAAACACAGTGCAGCTATTCCAATAAGACACTCCACAATAACAACAACAGCAACAATGATACTTAATAGGCCTTGAAGGTTAGAGGCAGTGTGATATTCACAGCATTAAATGATTAAAATGTATTTGTCAGCACCTCTAAGACATGATGAGCAGCCTACATAAGCTACACGGTGACAGAGAGCTTCGCACCTCCTCGGGAACGCCGTGGCCTCTCCAGAGAATCTTTGCCATGACTCAATTCTGGCTCCGTCACCCCTTCTAACTGATCTTAACACAGAGAGAAAATGCATCGCTGCAGGGTCAGGACTGCTGGTTGGAACTGCATGGAACAAGTCTCGACTGCTAAAATCCGCTTTGATGTGTGTTTCCTGGAGAGGGGATTGTCTGCTTGGTCCTGTGGTAACACTTTTGTACCAGTCGATGCTCTTTGCATCCTCTTTCCCTGTGTGTAGAAGTCTTTTTTTTTCCTTTTTTCTTTCTCTTTCTCTGATTTGCTCCATCTCACACAGGCATTTGCACACATGCATGCAAACACGAGTTCACAAATCCATACTGTCACACACACACTCCTTCCCGTCTTTCTTACCGCACAAGCTTTTTCTCCCTCTTTTTTCCCTTTGACTTCCACAGACACTAATTCCCTTTCTTCAAGGACAAGCATCTCACGGCACATCATCTGAATAAGACTTTGAGTTGCTGCGGCCTCCCAGGGCTTAAGTCCGCAGAGCTCTTCTTCCCGATCCCTTTTTTTTTAATGTTCTAACACCAGCCTAGCACTGTCAATAAATATTAACATCCAGAGCTATGCTCTGGTTAGGCTGTCTGTTCACCACGAGTCTCAGGGTGGCTGTCTCTCAGCTCAAACTGGGGAAGGACATTTTGAGCCACTGACCTAGAGGTAAAGAACAAAATTTTGGATTGTGCAGCTTTAGGAGAGACTATTCAACATCTTGTATGTCTGCACCCATCAGGTCACAAAATCACATGTTGTTTTTATGTTGTTTCAGCATGTATGTGAAAATGAGAATGGAAAATGATCATTTGCTATGTCATTTGAGATGCAGACGTGCTGAGCGGTGTCTAATCTCAACATCCACAGCTGATTAGCTTTGAGAAGTGTCATTATTCCCCTTAAAACTACTTAAAAAAAAAAAAAAAAAAANAAAAAAAAAAAAAAAAAAAAGCCTTTTTGTCATGATTCAAATGAATAACCTTGTCAGTTCTTATAGTAGTATTGTTGCCTTTTACGGGACATAAATAGGACATAACCTCTGCCAAGGATGAACCAAGACATAACTCCTTGGCAGAGATAATTTTTTTCTTGTTTGTGTGATTGGTAGCAGAAATTCTCAGAATATTCCCAACCAATTTTGACAAAACCTGGTGGACGGGGAAAAAAAATCCATTCAATTTTCGTGCTGATCTAAGTCCAGGGGGGATACAGGATTTTCTTTTTTTTNTTTTTTTTTTTTTTTTTTTCAATGACTCATTAACATTGGGAGATTATTTCACATTAACACTCCAAAAAATACAATTTTGTGTGGAGGACTTCACGTGAATAACCTTGTCAATTCCAATCATAATACCACTGCTTCCTATAAAAATAGATAAAGTAGGTCTGAATGAGATATTCCAGTTGACCTATTTTTCCCGTAGTTAAGAAGAAGAGGAGAAAACAGAAATTTTTGGCAATATAGAACACATTCTGAATTGAATACATTCAGTTCATTATTAAATTACTGAGGGTTCATTAGTCCTCTACTAATCTGACCTCTAGAAAAATGCTCGAATGCGATATAATTTTTTTGCTGTCTTTTTGGCGTTCAAAAAAATTTTGCACTCATTCTCATCTGTTGAATTGCACTCTGTTCTTGTTCTATTACACTTTTAAAGTTTAACACACAAACAGAAGCTTTTGCAGAAGCTTTTAATGCACAGTCAAAATTTTGTCATTTAGGTTAGATGACAGCTGTAAAGGCATATTGCCATTGTGATCCATTGTAATCCAGTTGTTTTGCCGTGGGTGATGTCAGAGTTGTAAAAATACTGTCTTTATCTTGAGCTGCTATTTGTTTTCACGGATGTTGTTTAAACAGTGATAAGATCTGCTTTTCTTAATTTTGAGAGCAACCTCTCAATGACATTACAACACATCAAACTGTTTTTCAAGACAGGATTTTGTCTCATAATCAGAGAGAAGGATTAGGAGTGACCGACTTGCCTCTCACAGAGAAACACTAGCTGCTGTTACATGGACAAATATTTCTTCAACCTGATTAAAATCATTCTGATTAGAGATTCCAACTCAATGTTTAGATGGACGCTAAATAAAGTGATCTGATAAGATGTACGTTTACATGCCTCAAAGCATTTCATCAGAATACAACTTTTTTGACATGCGCAAAGTGGTTCCACCCGCTGTGAAACATCTAATCTGCCGGAAATACAGGAGAAGAAGTTTTTGTTTGTTTTTTCTCCAGTGTTACTGAGAAAATTAAATTCATTCATTCATTCATTCATTCATTCATTCATTCATTCATTCATTCATTCATTCCTCCTGTTAATACAGTTTTAAAGATGGACCTACATCATGTCCTGGGAATTGTATTTGTTTCTGCTGTTCTTTCTAATGAAGCAGCATCTCAATGCAGTATCAGATAATGTTACCCTACATAGGCAAACATACACAGAAAGAATTTATTCCAACCAGAGCGAAACTGTTGGATTTAGCGTTTACATGCTTATTAGGTGACAATATTTTCCTGTTGAATGGATGATGAAAGATTTAAACCACCCCTCTCAACCTGATTGAAAATTCCTTCTATCAGCCCAGATCGGGCTAATCTCTTCTGATTGAGGTGGTTNCCTGATTGAAAATTCCTTCTATCAGCCCAGATCGGGCTAATCTCTTCTGATTGAGGTGGTTACATGAGGCATTTTTATTCTGATTGGGCTATTATTCTGATTATTAGCAGAATATTAGGGTCCATGTAACACAGCTACTGATGTAGTATCAGAGAATATAGTTTGCTTTGGTCTTCAAATGGATGCAGAATTTTGATAATAGAGTTATCACCTCTAATCATAATTATCAATAATCATTCATTGATAAATATAAATAAAACTGGGACTTGTGCACACTGCAAAACACTGTGAGAAGAATTATTTTGTAATTATATCAACATGAAAAAAACACATTAAACCTGAAAAAATATCAGCATTTCTAAGTTTTCCTGCATACAGTAGACTCCTGGGCCTGGAGACTAACTCCAGCAGCCACCACCACAGGATATTGTCATACTAAGTCCTCTTCCCTTGTCCCTGACTCACAGCTCCCACCCCTGAGCCCAGATTCATTACAAGCTGTGGCCAGGGTATTAAGATATGGCCGCATTAACAAAGTTGTCTCTGTATCTTAATTGAATCTACCCCCGCCAGAGCCGAATCTGGATTATGTTTACCTGAAATATAAGCAGCTCGGCAGACGGAACACGGCCCCGCTGATAAAACACTAGGTTGTCCCCCCTCCCCAATCCTAATCCCCAACTGTAATTTGTTCCTCGATGGATGTAGCTGCGGCGATGGGAACCCCTGATTGGGATTCATTCCAAGAACAGGGAAAGCATCTGCAGGTAAGTTCATCTATTAAATGCTGAAGGTGTGCACGTCTCTGTGTGCCAGAGATTCACCAAACTCTGAAGATCTGCCTCTATCAGTCAACTTACAATATTCATCCACAATCTGCTCCACTGCATGGCATCAGTGAAAAAAAAAAAAACATTAAAGGACCATACCGGTGATCGTGCATGTTTGAGCCCAATATATGCAACCTGCATGTATGTTACATTACTGACAACCAATTTCCAAAACATAAAACTGTATTTTAGTTTTGCTGTTATTTTTTCAAATCCTTTCATCTTTCAAAATCAAATGTTCAGGTGATACACCCACTTCAAAATTCAGCATTTTGCCTAACACTTATTATGATTGTAGAAGGCATGGTCATTTTAATTTCACATTAAAAACTGTCTTCTCCTGGGACTACATTTCCTGGCAGAGAAATACATTGTCTTCCATATAGTTCCATGTTGGATCAGTTAAATAAAGTTACTTTGACAAAAAAAAAACAACAACAAAAAAAAAAAACTAATAGACATGTTGTTCACTGTGATGGATTAAGTATCTCAAGCATGTTTCAAATCTCTACAAGTTGATTTTTCTAACATACTGGGATGAACTGAAACCAATGGCTGTCTGGAAGGTAAAAAAAAAAAAAAAAAAANAAAAAAAAAAAAAAAAAAAAGTAAAATTTCCTGCTAAAGTAGTGCATTCTGGGAAATGGTGGTCAGTAACTTAACATGCATACAGATTTTATATATTGGGCTCAAACATGCATAATCACTGGTATTAACCTTTAAAAATGCTCAGCCACCATGTAGCACTGCCCTACCAATGAACTGTAACAATACAGAAGCCATCTTGTAACCCTATACTAGCCACTTGAAAAACTGCAGCAACCATGTAGCAACCACCTATTGACACACTAGCTCTCTTGGCTACTCCAGCAACCACTTAGCAAACACCTTGCCACTGAACAACAAGCTAGTGACATCTATCTTCACTACATCATTCCTAAACATTCATTTGCAGAATTTGGGGGATTTGATGATGCTACGTGTCCATTTGGTTGAAGTTGATGCAGGATTTTGCTTAAAATATAGCAAAGTGACTTAGGTAAGAGTAACAAAATAGCCAAACCAAGGAGAGAGACAAAGTGTAATACCACCTTGCTCAAGGGTACATTCACCTCTGGGAGTGACCGACACATCTCCCAGCCAACATGCACGCTACCTTGTATTCAGACTCTGGCGAGAGACCAGAGACCTACAGAATGGTGTGGGGTTCCTATGTGTGTGTGTGTGTGTGGAGGAGGGACAAGCCACCATTAGGGGGTCCTACATGAGGGATGGCTCTGGATGGCGACAGTAGGCAGGGGGGAGGGTCCTTAGCCTTTTTTTGTCCTTTATAGGATAGGACATCCCCACACAGTCCTTTTTTACATCCTTACCTCCCTCACCACCACCACTGTTTTCCANCCCCCCACTCCTCCCCCCTCACTCCTTCCTGGCTCAGGTGAAGGATAGGTCACTGATCCACCATTCTTTTATTTAAAGTGACCACAGCTACCGCCACTATCACCCACCCCACGGGCTGGTGGGAGTTTGAGCGCATCAGCAGAACACATGCGTGCATTCTTTTGTTTGCACGTTTCAGTCAGCAAGTCGTTGATGCGCGTGTCATAAATCATGTTTACTCACCTTAGGGTGGGGCAAAGGATAGGTTGTGTGGGTGAGGTGGACCTTGCTTCTTGATTCTTGCGTCTTCATAGTGTACAAGCTATTCCTGCATATCTAAATATGCTCATCATATGGATAATATAAGGTGTGTGTAGCACTGAAAGGAGCACAAAGTTAATTTATAGCATTTTAAACAGGAAGCATAAGAATCAGAAATGCCAGAACTCAGACACAAACAACCATCTAGGACAGAGGTCATGTATCACAACAGCAAATATTAGAAGTATAATCCTGATAGCAAAATTTCTGCCTTTTACCACTTCCTGTATCTTCAGACACCTGTTCAAGTGGTTGTTTGCTCTGATCATGATCCTTATTCATCCCTGCATATCATTATACTTATTTTGCATTAGACAATAACTATCTTACTTATTGCATTGTTATTTACACTCCTTAGTTAAATGTAATCCAACATATTGGTGTCATCCATGATATTTGTTGGTATCTGATTTAGATTCTGACCATTTAAAGGATCATACCGGCCATTTTACATGTTTGAGTCTGCATGATTGATATTCAGTTTTCATACATGTTAAGTTACTGACAATCATTTCCCAAAGGATAAAACCATATTTCAGCTTTCCTGATATTTTGCAAAATCTCTTAATCTTTCAAAATCAAATATTCAAGTGATACACCCACCTTAAAAATCCATGTTTCTCCTGCTAATAGTTACACAGCCTTATGAAGTCATGGTCCTTTAAATTTTTCCATAAACACAGGTCTTCTTTTGGGACTATATTCCCCGGTGGAGGCATACATTCACTTCACGCTTTTTATTGTGCTTAAACGCTAAAATTATGAAACTTCTAAAAAAAAAATCCTGAACACACGATGGTGGATTACCTATGAATTACCTTTAATATCTGTATATGGTATTTATATTTTACATCTATTTAGTACAAAATCAAGTTTCATCAAAGCACATATTTTGATTTGCTATAAATTTAAACTTTCGCCCAATTTCTAATTACATTTTGGTAAACTAGGGGGAAAAAATGAGTTGAGTTGTAAGAGTCATTTGCCAAAAGTTGACACCGATTCCTAAACTCTTTGGACTCAGAGAGTTGTGACTGAGTAGATATATGATGCAATGCTGCATCATAGATTTGGAATTTTAAATATTTTAATTTAAATAGCTCCCCTCAGTTTGTCACCTCATCTAGCTGCACAGTTGAGAAGAAAGTTGATAAAGCTCATAAAAATTGTATACTTGGATTTCCATATAAGCTAAAGCTAATCAATTCTACTCCAGCCAATCAGGGCCATGAGGCTACTGTACAATAAATATTAATATTGGCATGTTATGTGTCCTCCACCAGGAAGTTTTTGAGCCAGAAGAGTAGGACATGAGAGACATCGTACTGAAAAAACTTAAATCTCTACTTCCATCCCATGTCATCTAACCTTAACCCTAACATTTCTGATATTAAATCTAGAGCTTTTACATTTGTTCTGAGAGCGTAGTTGTCATCAAACTCTAAACTAATTGTACAATTATTATTCAGGCATAAAGAAAGGCTAAACAAAGACACTCCAGCATGTGTACACACTCAGTGGTCTGCGTTGGGTGCTGGAGGGGCTACTCTGACAGCTTCCTCACTCACACATCCAAATAGACCTTCCAGAGGCAAGGAAACAGGTGCTTGGGGCTGCACACACACACACACACACACACACACACACACACACACACGCTACACACTCTATCCACACACTCTTATCTCCAGCAGGAGGGCTTAAGATAGAAAGCACACTGTACAGTAATTACCACCTCCCTCCCTCACGCTGTCGCTCTGTATCTCCCTACACCTTATCCGCTACGTCTACACTCTCATCCTCCCAACTTTCCCATCTTTCCTTTCTGTGCCTCCCCCTGTGGGACATCTCTATCCTCCTCTCCCTCCTTTGGGCTCATCATGCTACCTGCCTACCCCTCCCCAACCCCGCCAAACCCACACACCTCCCGCTGGCCAAGACTAAGTCATGTGTAGCCTCGCTACCGGGATGTCGTAGAAAGAGACAGAAGGCCCCCCAGGGCTTCATGCTGAGCCTGGCGCAGTTGGCATGCACTCGACGTAATGCCGCCTCTCCTCAGGTGACAACACCTCATCCTCAGCAGTCGTGCTAAGCCCCCTCCCCTCTCCCATTCCCCTCTCCGTCTCCCATTCCCCGTCCCAAAACAGATGCTCGGGACGAGGGCGGGCGCCAGTCAGGGGGGACGTGGGTTAATTGGGGTAGTAGTGGGGGTTAATTTCAATTAAAACTTCAACTAATGGAGGTCAGGGAAGCGTCTGCAAACACCTGATTAAAACAAATGGTCCTGCCAGTCAAAACTTTATCTTGGTCAGCCTCTGGCGGAGCTTCCTGGAGTGAGAAAGAAAGAACAAAAAAAAAAGGGGAAGCGAGCAGAGGTAGAGAGAATGACTAATTGGGGGACACTTGTTAGTGCAACATCTGCAGGAAGATCAGTGTGTGTTAATGTGTGTATCTGCCTGGGCGCTGTATGTCGGCAGGTATATTAGAGCTCCTATGATAAGATTTTTGGGGGTAAAAGGAACTGATAGCTGATGTTTTTACCCAACAATAATTCTTAATTTGACCATATCCCAGATGGGGATTTTTATTTATTTATTTATTTTTTTTAAAGTACTTTTCAAGTGCTGTCTCTTCAAAATTCTCCATGAAAACTACAAGTACGATTGTAGATACAGTATCTCCAGAATTTGACATTTTGGGCTGAAGGTGGAGCTGCAGAAAAGCTCACAAAGTGTTCAGAATGAAAGGGTTCATCCTTCTTGAGAGAATGAATACTTTCATGTCATGTAATTTTTTGGTAATTATGTTTATGAGTAGATTTTTAAAATCTAGTAGCTAGAGGAAAAATCATGAGATTAAACAAAATCGTTCACCCCTGGCAGACTTTTTAGCAAGCCGTAGAGAAGATATCTTATTCTGGATGGATATCTTGCCACTCTTCAAGTTGGTTTATACTTAATGTGGACGCCATGTGGACCTGGATGCCTCCAACACAGACTGTCCACGTGTCCTAGCATTCATGGTTCTTGCATTGTCATGACAACCGCACACTTCAACTCTGGGACTTTTGGTGGTGCTGTAGGACAAAGCCACTTTTAAACACCCTAAAAATGAAATGAAACTCAGTACAAATAGAATTAGTTTCCAATTCAATCACCCAAAATCAAACATGGCCGCAGAAAAAAGAGAATTGTTGTTAATTAACAAAGAGGAAGAATTGCTGTTACTTTCAATAGCTGTAAGATTAAAAAGTTGCCTTTTTTTTTCCTGTTCCTCACAATCTCCTTTCCTCCACACCTATTTGACCTCTCTTCTTTTCTTCATTTGTTGATAAAGGCACATGTACATCATACAAAACGCTGTCCATGTTGTTTCAAAAATCAAGTGATGCAAAACCGCGTGAGCGACCGTCAAAAGCGGCCTCCATGGTCAGCTGTTTTGGCCACAATTCCTCATATTTTCCATGTGCCCCCGTCACAGATCCTGCTTGCGAACAGGGTAAGAAAAATCATAAAAGTATTCTATCTGTCTCTTCAGTCTGCCCACGTTTTGATATTTATTGTGTAGAAGTGGAAATTCTGACCTGATGATACATAATGAAAGATCAGGTGGGGAGCGTATCTATGGTCCCAGGGTCCTATGTTCCCCAGTTCAATATTCTGTTAGCGCACATTAAGTGTGTATTAATAGAACAACCCTAACCCTAACCCATTATGTGCTCTATTGTGCTACAAGAGCTGGGGAACATAGGAGCCTGGGAACATAGGAATGACTCCGATCAGATGTAATCAACAAAAAATTCTGGGGATCATGATGATCCTTAATTTTTTAATTTTATTGAAATCTAGATATTAGTTTTCAAGCTAACTTGTCATGGACCTAGATCTTGGTGCAATTCACATTTTGGCCTGATGGTTAACATTAATCATCCAGTGGGGGCCATGAATATATGGCCATATTTCATTTGAATCAGATCAGAAGTTATTGAGAAACTTATTGTAAGTGGATCAAAACACATTTAAAGATATCTCATCAGAATCAATTAAACTTTCCATACATAGTTAATCATGTAGTATTGATCCACATTTTAATAAAAGCAAAATCAGTTACTATATATATAGTCCAACCCGAGTGTGTGTGTGTGTCTACAAATGAGTGAATGAGAGGCGGGGTGGTGGTGATGGGGTGTTATCCTCATGTACCCAGGCTTGCTGTGCCACCCTGCTGCCATCCTGCTCTGCCAGGCGTGCTGCAGCAGCTTCCAACATCTGGTGCTGGGCCTCGGGGAGATGGCAGGGGACGGGGCGCCCCGCCGCGGCTAAATATGGCGCAGGGTTACGCCACACGTCCCTAATCACTTAGCCGCTGTCTGGCAGCTAGCACCACCACTTTCCCAGGTTCCTCATATATCACTACTGCAAGACATCTGTACACCCGCCAGGCATCTCTCTTCATCNCCCCCCCCCTTTTTACAATCAGACTGGGTATACCTCAACTTCTCATCCCATTTGCTTTAACCATAAGCAAGATCTCTGCAGCTGTGTCATGCACCCATAAAATGGGAGATAAATTCTTATCATCAGACTGTTTGCAAAAAACAAAAACAAAACAAAAAACTAAACTATGGATGGGATTCATGAAAAAAAAATCATGATAACTATACAACGTCACACTAAATAAGCGCCGTGAGAATTGAAGCTCATTCACAAAGCTTCCCTTACATTAATCAGCACTGGTGTGCTGTTAATTGTTGTAAGGTGCATCTCAGGTAAAAGCCAATGAAGATTGGTGTGCTAATGAATTGCCTCATATCTAAGTAGCTTTGTGCTGCTTCATCTGGTGTTAAAGTGAAATTGATGCATTAAATCGGCAAAGGAAACATAAATTCAGCACTCCACATTTTAAAAGATTGACACAAAGATAACAGATAAATCTACACGATCTTCTTCATGTGGGGGAAGGGGAGGGGNGGAGAGAGAGAGAGAGAGAGAGAGAGAGAGAGAGAGAGAGAGAGGACAGGTGAGGCTAGAGGAAGAGGCTCAGTGCCACTAGAATGTGATCAAATGAAGTGAGATCAAATGAAAGCTCACCATCTAAATAATGATAACCAAAAAAAAAAAAAACAAACAACTGACCGATCAGCAGTGTGGGCTTATCTATCAAATGTATTGATCACTAACACATGTGAGGCAAATGCAATTTAAAGCATCACCCAGATTTCATACTGCTAAAATTTACTAACAGACTGAAACACGTCTTAATTCTTGAGTGACGGCGTGTTTTATGAATAACTTCCCCAACATTTAGAAAGGGAATACTGCAGTAACACATCTTTCAAGGTTAATGCTAAAAGATGTTAAAAGAGCAGTAACTGGCATTTTATATATTTATATATTGAGCTATGAATCCCGCCCTATTTCTTTAAGCAGCGTTATGATCTGTGGTTATAAAAATCACATTCAATTCAACTTTAACTGTATAACTAAGTGATGGATTTGGTTTAAACCAACATATGTTGTATGTTGTAAGCAACATTTTGCTTCTTGTCACCAAATGGAAGATGCTTATTTTGTGCTAATTAACAAAATGAATAGAGAATGTATATTTGGCATATGAATTGTATTTATAGATGGTATTGAGGCTATTGAGGCATTGCAGAACTAAACGTATCAGCCAACTTGGTTGTAAGTCTCTTGAGGCAGACTGGAGATGTTGGCTTTCCTTTGCATTGTGAGGTGTAATGAACACTGTAGCCTCTAAGAGGTCGCTAACAGGGCTTTAGAGTTTTGTAATAATAGATATATGATACATATGCTCCAACTGTTGCCTTAATGATCACTCATAACTTTAAGCATCTGATGGGAAACTGTGACCAATACAGAAGTAGGATATGATGACACAAAGTAGCATCTGCCGCGTTTTTCAAACCTGCCCCCTCCTGTGAGGCTACTGAGAATCTGTAACTCAGTGACATAATGCATCAATCAGTTACATCGATCCCAATTGGTACATTGATTCAACTGTCAGCATGTGTGAGTATGCATGAGAGCACTCAGCCTCATATTCCAATATATACACCGTGCCAGACTTTTAGTGAGAAGCGGCATCTGTCTGCCACCAGTTTAAACATAATTACAAGTGCTTCACCCACCTTTTATGTGTAAAATAAAGACTCCCATTTTTACAATCTTTACACATTATCTACTTTCTTTGATGCCAGTGAAAATGGGACTTTTAATGGCAAAGGACAAGTAATGCTTTCCATCCATTCATGTTCCACGTCTAATCAGGTCTGGGTTGCGGGGGCAGTATGTTAAGCAAAGTAGCCCATATGCCCTGATTACTAGCTGCGTTCTCAAACTCTTCCTGGCAAATCCCAAGATCTTCCAAAGCCTGATTGGATACATAAACCCTCCAGCGTAAACTGGGTCTGCCTCCTGGCTCCTCCCAGTTAGTCATGACTGGAATACATTCCCAGTAAGTCATCCAGAAGACAAACAGATCAGATGCCCAAACCATCTCAGCTGACTCCTTTGCATTAAAGGCAGACGATTGTGCATGTTTGAGCTCAATATATACAATCTGTATACATGTTACGTTACTGACAACCATCTCCCAAAATATGCTGTTTTAATTGTTTAAATTTCAGATTTTTTTTCCTACCTTTCAGACTGCTGTTGGTTTCAGTTCATTCCAGTACGCTATTAAAATCAACTTGTAGAGACTTGAAACATGCTTGAGATACATAATCCATCACAGTGAACAACATGTCTACTAAGTTTTTTGTTGAAGTAACTTTATTTAGCTGATCCAACACAGAGCTGCAACCAAGACGATATATTTCTCCACCAGGAAAGATAGTCTGAGGAGCTTTTACCGAGAAATTCAAATGACTGTGCCTTCTACAATTGTGCATAAGTAGCAGGCAAAACATTGAATTTTAAGGTCTGTATCACCTGAACATTTGATTTTGAAAGATTAGGGGATCTGAGAAACTAACAGGAAAAGTAATTTACGGTTTTACATGTTTTGGAAATTTGCTGTCATACAGAGTAAGGTAACATGTATGTGGGTTGCACATATTGGGATCCAACATGCACAATTGTCAGCATGGTCCTTTAACAGGAGCCAGTTTTACTGTTCACTCTGTCATTAATGGTGAGTCCAGACCTACAACCTGAAAATCCTGATGGTCCTGAATCCTGAAAATAAAACTGATTTTTGGTCATGTTTGTAATCTGAAGCCTTGTTATGATAACAGTCTGTATACATACATGTACATCTATATATGTATGTAAATACTATATGTTTGCATGTGCATACTGGTGTGATGTCATAGCTGCGATAAAGTGGCAGATCAGCTGGCAGCACATTTCGGAATGGTGAGAAAGGAAGGAGAGTGACATGTCGTGTCACACAGCACTTGCTGTGTTCCCTTGATAATAAACTCGTTCTTGTATTTGTTTTTTTGTTTTTTTAAACTCTGGTCCTGGGGGGGGGGGNGGGGGGGGGGGAAATATGGGAAGACAAAAGCAAAGTGGCAGAGGGAAATGAGAGGAAAGAGGAGAGATGACGCAGATGTGACAGAAAAGGTGAAAAAAGATTGAAGAAACAGGGAGGATATCAGATTATGAGAAGATGTGGGGAGGGAGGGGGAGAGAGAGAGAGAGAGAAAGAGAGCAAAACAGCAGATCTTCCCTATGTGTTNTGGGGAGGGAGGGGGAGAGAGAGAGAGAGAGAAAGAGAGCAAAACAGCAGATCTTCCCTATGTGTTGGTATTTTAGAAGAGCTGCCACTGTGAGTCGTTTTAACTGATGGGCTTCCAGATCTGCCGCTCACCAATCATTATCCCTTGTCACAACTGGAAAGCAGCAGCACAAACATTACAGGAAGTGGTGATGGGGGGGGGGNGGGGGGGGGGGTGCTCTGATATCGTGCACGATATTAATGCTCAAGGCTGCATGTTGGTCAGTGTGGAGATTATAACCCTGTGGACGCATATGAGGAGCAATTTATCACTTTCATCTGGGAATGCTTTGGGAATGATAAAGGAAGACTTTGGGTTTGGTTAATGAAAGCCGTGCGTGTGACTTGGCTGATGCAACTAAGCAACATGACAGGGTTTGGAACAGTGAAACATACCAGCGCCAATCACCGTGACAGGAAGTAGCACTGAGATCACAACGTTTGTACAATATGAGCGATACAAACTTTTTTTTTTTTTTTTTNATTTTTTTTTTTTTTTTTACAGCTGCAGTGTGACTTCACAGATTGGTAGCAGTAAAATGTGAAATCCATACCCAGAAGGCTTCAGAATGTCATTTACACACGTTTAAGGTTAAAAACAAATATAAACTACTAGAATTTTTCAAAAATATGAACTGAAACTAAGCAGCCATATTTGTAATTTAAAAAAAAAAAGAAATGAAAAGGGGAAATCCAGAGACCATATCTCACAACACAGCATAATCTGGATGAATCTGCAGCGTGGCATGCATCAAAATTCCAAATTATAGGAAAAAGTATACTTTTGTCTATTGCGTAGAAAAAAGTTTACAACTGTGTATATTGGAATGTTACAAAAATCCCGTCTTTCATTATAGCTTTAATAAATGATTTCAATGAAAAATTCCCATGATAATAAATATCCTTGCTTGCTTTCCATAGAAGCAGAGTGATACGCTTACAGCTCATAAAGCTCAAAGTTTATACATAATTGGTATGAAACTGATACTTGCTCTCACTTCACCTTAGTGTTGATTTTTTCACTAAAATATCACAATATTTAACACACTCTCCTTTAAAAATTGCTCTACAAACACGGAATATTCCATCTCTGCCCACCTTAACTCAAACTCTTATTCCCTGCTGATTCTCACCCATTACAGCTGAGCTAATCCTGACTGGGACTGCTCCAGTACATCCTCCATCACTTCAGGTTTCCACCCTGACAGAATGCAGAAGATGAGCCTCTCTGTGGTGGAGGATTTAGCTCTATGTGTGTGTGTGTGTGTGTGTGTAGTAGTAGTAGGCGGGGGTGGATAGGAGCATGTGTTAACAAGCCTATCTGCCCATCCAAGTGTTAATCTGTGAGATGCCAGCTGATAGAGTAGGAGAGGATGGCAGCGCTCCCTTCATGCCTACCTGCTCAGCAGTGCCAGTCTGTCTTCCCTGCAGAGATTCAGGACTTTGCCCTTCGATCTCTCCGTGCCCGGGCACAGGTGGCGCTCAGTGTGTGTCGACACCNCCCCCAGCCTCACCGTGTTTGTCAGAGCTCAGACTGTGTGTGGCTGCATGTGCCTGAGTGAGTGTGTTACCCTCAACTTTATGACAAGGAGGATAAAGTCCCCTCCCCCCCATGCAGGTGGTTATGTTTGTGTGTGTGTGTGGGCACATGCATGAGGGCGTGTGTGCATATGTGAGTCAGTGTATTGGTTTGATGATATATTCGGCAAATACTGGCCTTTTATTTTAATTTAGATCGAGTGCAGTCATACTTCCATTTTTAAATGCAAGGTATAAGAACTTATTGAAATGTATAAAAAATCAATCTGGGCTAGATTAACACCAGCTAATCTATGCGCCTTGTTGTCTTCATGTCGTGGGATTATTTCATGACTATTTCCACTGCTGGGGTCATATTTTACAGATGTCCATGTTGTTTTAATTTTGGTGAAAGTTTTGCAATGCTTTAATATGCAAAAACACAGATGCACTTCTACTCTCCCTTGCTGCAGCATTACTGTGCACACTGAGTGAAAACAGGCCATTTTACATACAATACTTTAAGGCCCTCCTTCCAAAAATCCTGCTCTAGTGTGATTGGCCTGTTGCATCAGGCCTAAGGTGGAAACAAAGCATGGAGGAAGCTGATGAAACAGCCGCTAGCCTCACACTTACTGGGTGTGTCTAACCAGGTGTGGAGGCAGGTAAACTAAAATGTTTTACATGTTGACATCAACATGTTAGGACTTTATCAAAAATGAAGTGTTCAGAGTAGTGCAGGACCTGTGGGCTTGTCTTGCTGGATTCATTTCTGTAGTATGAAGGATATTATCTCTGGTCAGGAGTCACAGTGAGGCAGACATTAATTATTAGCTTAGCAGTCACATACAGGGAACATAGAAACTCAAATATTTTCTTTAGGAACAACAATTACATCACACAATGGGAGACAATTTCTAGAATGTGATGTAAAATATCAGCATTTACTGGTTTAAACTCACAAGTTATTGTTTTCAGGATGTCACAGCAACCCCTGTCCTACATTGGCAGGTTAGAAATAATGTTGCTGATTTGCATAGCGATAATCTGCATCCTGTGAGGATGCTTGTGGACAGAGTCAGGCAGAAGGAAAGATGGCTGACCTGGGGCTCTGAGTCTGGTAACTCCGTTTGTCACTTGCTACCCAGCCAGCCGGCTCTGTCTTCCTTCTGGAATTCCCAGGCTCCTGTTAATACTTCAATAGTTAATACAGTGGCAAACATATGGATGAAACAAAAACACTTTCTTGGAAAAAATGCTGCTGGTCAAGTCACATTCTTAGGCCGCAGTCTCACTGTGCTTTTTACAGTGAAATTTCTGAGCAAAACCAATTCATTTCAATGTAAATTGGTGAATAGTGGATTTGCTTGCAGGGGTGAACTAAATTCGTACAATAGCAAAATTAATTTGCACGGTGGCAAACTATAAAATCCAGGCGATGCTTTCGCGTTGATATATCCGCATGATGCTTTTGCAGTAGAGTTTAACTTTGGTGAACTTTGACACGCAAATTTGCACGGCTTCCCAATCACAAGCCGCCTTGATACTGTGACTTTTGATGGAACATAGAGAACTGTAGTCCATAATGGAGGAAGCTGTCATGTTACCTATTTTTGCACATTCCTGCTCTGCTGGAGTTGAAACTTCTCCTCAAAAAAGATGCAGCATGTTTACAGTCAGCCGTGAGACAGGAGTGGATAGTACAAATACGTGACTTTATGTAAATTTATTGTCTGGTTAGTCACTGAGATAGCTAGTATTCTCATAGTTAGCTAACCGTAGGGATGGCCATTTTGAGGCTTTGAAACGTCTCGACACATACAGCTATATTGTTTCAGAACATTTTGAAACGCCTCAAAATGTCTCACTCAGCATTGGCAAATACTGGCAGGTACTGTAATTGCAGTAGTTGAATGTTCCAAAATATGAACAATTTTTGTGCAGATGAAATCAAACCATAAATTATTAATTGAGGATCTGTATTGTATATGTGAGCAAAGAAACACACACTTTGTGCTGCTAGTTTATAGACCTTATGCCATAAATATTTATCTTATCACATCTGTCATGGCAACTGACAGTTTTTGTTTATTATACTTATGAAATGATGATTATGTCTTCATTTTAATTTGTACCAATTGTTCTATACCAGTTTTCAGTAAATCCTTTGCCTTGATTCACTGAAGAAAATTGTGGTACGTGTGGTGGATTTTGACATGACGTCTCCTAAACCATCACATGACGTCTGCTTGAGAAGTCTCAAAATAGTTGACGGAACAAGTATTGAAATGGGCCGTGTTGGTGTGTTTCGAAACCGTTTGGACTTCCGTGTTGAAATTGCCAACCCTAGCTAACCACAAGCTAGCTGTGGCATATCACTCACTACCTGGCGTACGGCTAGCCGGCTAGCCGTACGCCAGGTAGCTAGTTACACGCAAGCTTGTTGAGCATTTGGTAATGTAAATAATGTTATGTGAGCATAAATAAACAGAAACAGTCCTGTAACAAATACTAACTTTATGAAACTAATAATTTGCGGTTGTTGTTGACACTGTCAGAGGTGTTGATTCAGCTCTATTCTTATTTCTGAGTCTGTCAGACCTGCAAGAAGTCACTATGTCACCAAGGGAGTCATTCCTATGCTCCCAGGGTCCTATTATTCCCTAAATCTATATAGAATAGTACAAGAGAGCACAAAATGGGTTTGGGTTAAGATTAGGGTTAGTCTGTTAACACACACTTAAATGTTCCTGGGAACATAGATACGCTCCCTCACCAAACATCCAGCATTTGTGAGGACGTGCAAATTAAACTTGTGTTGCACATTCCTAGTGTGACCGCGGCCTTAAAGGGACTGGCACCTCAAATCTTCCTGCAGGTGAATTGCCACAACTCGCCCCTCAGCAACAACTTGTAGCGCCCTTTATAAATGTCCAAGACTCATCTCCCTGACCAGCCAAAGCGAATGCAAGACAAACGCTGCTGTGGCAACTATTGGAGAGTTGAACTAATCAAACTCATGAGAACACAGCAGACAAATGCCAGTAAAAAAAGGACAGTCAGACAACATCTCCCTCTCTTTTCAAAACTGATAAATTACATGGTTTTGTTCAACATTTCAACACCACGCAGATGAGAAACTACAAAAGAACAGACAACAGATCAGTAATTGTGTTCTGCTTACACTGGCAGCACACTTCTCTTTTTTTATTGCTTGCTTGGCTCTCTTTAATACAGCTGTTTTGTTTGCTGTAGCATATAATGTGCTTAGAAATTGTATAAATTCTGTTGTGACTTCAGGGAATCCTTAACAGATCTTAAAAGTCAATGCATTTGTAATTTAATTGTGTCAGATGCCCTGCATAGAATGATGGTTCATCCTTGACAACTACTGCCTTACAAATATGACATACAATTGTACTGTGCATTATTTTTGGTATTTGTATGAAAAATACATCTTTATATCATAACTTAATTTTTCCTCTATCTTCTAACATGTCTGGTGAAACCTCATGTGCCTTGCGGAGCTGATAACTAGACGGATACACCTAGGGTTGAATACTTTAAATAATGGGGGCTGAAACATAAATCATAACTGCTGAAAATTTCATGCAGCAGCGTAAACAAAGATGGCGATGAGGAGAAATTATAAAACATTATGAACACAAAGGTTAATGGGCGGCGACGACTTGGATGGCACAGAAAGTCAGCTAAATGAATCCTGCATGTTTGAGCTTCTCAAAGTTTTCAGCTATTTTTCCTGTCGCTTTACTTTGGCTGTGCTGCTTTTTTTTGTTCACTTGACAAAATCCTGACAGTGCTGCCTCCCACAAATTTTGAAGGTATTGCATTCTGCAAAATGTTATTTTGTGAGGAGTCAGTGCTTCAAAACAACTACAGAACGCACTTAGGAGCCGTCATTTGTACAGGTATGGTAAGATAACATCAACTATAATCCTGATCTTTTGACTGGTCCTGGTCTACGCTGTTTATGAAACTTTTTCACCCAAGAAATTTCAAAAATAGCTGCATGAAAACCTTGGATTATTCTGATTCCAGGCTTGAAAATGATTTTTTTTTTTAAATTAATGATTAGTTAATTAATGTTTTTAGTAGGAAAAATAGCAGTACATATGTATTTCCTGAATATGTCTTTTTTTTTTTTTTTTNTTTTTTTTTTTTTTTTTGGAGTAAAATGACCAAATTTAAATGCACACCAAATACCAGCAATTCACATCCTGAATTGAAGAGCATCAGTGTCAGCCTGTATCAAGCACACTCCTGCATAAACACAGGTGTGTGTGTGTGTGTGTGTGTGTGAGCAGCTCAGAATCCTGTGGCTTCCCTCCATACCCACAGTGCTTTGCTCAGTGCAGCCTGTCCTGGCCATCTGCCACTGTGGGCCCCAGGCAGGAGGGCAGCAAGCTGGGCATCGGGGCCCCCACAGGCTGCTGGTGGTGGTGGTGGGGGTGGGGCTGGAAGGGGGTACACAGAGAACAGCAGGGGGAGGCATCTGACTGTGCTGAAAGAGAAAATCTACTTTAGCTGTAATCATGTACTGCAGGTGATAACACCAGAAACGAGGCAAATGTAAATGAGTTGATACCCACAAATAATTCAGAATCTTTCTGGCCAATCAGGAGTCATCGCGCCTGTTTTTATCGACCTCTAATAGCTGCACAGAAGTCTTGGGGCATTTAGTTTATTACACATAGTGGGGAAGTGCAAAATGCACCCAGGTTTTGTTAAATAATGTCTGGGAAGTCTCAGTTACACAGATAAATAAGTAAACTACTGTTGTTCCAGCTTACATAAGCAAGTTTCATGAAAATCCAATCAGGGGTGTTATTGATGGAATGATAGAATGACTTTGTTTTTTTTTTTTTTTTTTTTTTTTTTTGCTGTTTTTGTTTTTGGTTTCTAATTTCTAATGGGTTTTTATGAATTTGGAATAAGTTAAGAAGTTGCAATGAAAAGATTATGTGTAAATATTTTCAACAAGATGTCTTTCACAAATAAGTGATTCATTTTTTTTAGCAGACATGTCATTAACATAGGCGACTGAATTCATTATGGGGTGTCATTAATTTCATAGATAAAACATGAAACTTGGCTTGTTTTAACTACAGGCCTTCTAGGAAACAAGCATTGGTAATCTAATGAAAGATTGCTCAAAAATGCTGAATTATTTCCAGACCGTTTGAACTGCAAACTATAAACTCTCTATCGTGTGGAGCAGGGCCAGCTCTAGCATTTTAAGGGTCCTAACACCCCCCCCCCCNCCCCCCCCCATTCTTCCTCTTATTTTTTTCTCATTCTCTTCTCCACTCCAAATAGATCTTTTTTCCAGACTTCTAAGTTTTTGTTTTTACTTATAGTTTAGTTTATTTTCTTGATGCATTACAAGGTATATATTTTGAAAACAGCAGAATGGAGCAATAATCTGATATTTTGCCAGAGTTATTCTACAAGAATTCTTTTTTTTTTTTTTTTTNTTATTATTATTATTATTATTATTATTATTATTATTATTATTATTATTATTATATTTATCAGTTATTTTTCTTTTTTCTTATTTTGTTTTCCTAATCGTTCTATAAATTAGTGACATGCATTCTGGAGAATTGCCTCATATAAGCCCCTTGAGGGTTTTTTTTTTTTTTTTTTTTTTTTTTTTTTTTTNACACACACACACACACACATACAGAGAGAGAGAGAGAGAGAGAAGATTACTTACCTAAATCTACCTATCTACAACTTTAATGGTAAGCTGAAATTAAAATTTTAGCCAAATTAAATTCATTGTAGAGATGAGAAGCAGGTAGATATGTTTTTCTATGAAGATGACAAAGGTGAATAATGGACATTAATGAGATGATAATTGATTTTTATTTGTGTCTTGCACACAAATGCCCACATGGACTTATAAGACACCAAATATATTGTTGCAGTGGTGAAACAAAAGAAATTAGCTAAAATACAGTCAGAACATAAAAAATGTATTTAAAAAAGTTAGCTTATCACATAAACTCTACAACCCAAACAGTATGATTCCCTTCCTAAAACATAAATCTAGCCTTTTACAATCATTCAGCCAAAAGAATTCTGCTTCGATTGAAGACATTTTATGAAAAAAAGAGAATGATAGAAAGATGAATAACGACGTGTCAAAAATGCATAGAAAGACATAGTATTAGTATGTGATTGAATGTTATTTGAAACTTACTGTACGATTCTTCTTCTTCTGCAGGGCATTCACATCCTTTTACCTCTTTAACCGTCAACCCAAACTGTACTTAATATTGATGGGTCGCCCCAGAGACATTAGTCTAGCTGTGCCTGGTGACGTACGCTTCAGGAGTGACCCATATTAATACTTCAGGCTTCAGTTAATTTTCCATCCAGTACAGTAGAGCGACTGAACCATGACCCGCCTTCGCACGACCAGCTCTGTAAATGTCACCCATATGGCCTGCTCATTCATTTCCCACAAAACAAATTCCCACAAAAGAGTGACTCTAAGTGTATTTAAAAGGCAAAAGCAGCCAGAAAGAACCTTCTTATCCACCACTCATTTTTCCCATGAGCAAGAGGTGCTCTTTTAATTTCCCTCTCTGAAAGGTCAGTCGCGATGTTCTCCATCTCCACCTTAATTGATTCTTTAAATGCAGCTCGTCTTGCACACGGGGAGTCGGGGAGGGAAACGAGAGAGGTGTTTGCCTACCTTTAGTCACGGTTAAAGGCCCTAAAACGGTTACCTATCTTTTTCCTAATTGTATTGGCTGTGTGTAAATGTATGTTCCTGGAGCTTGAAGGCTGGAAAATGTAGTCCTGCGGCATATCAAACCCTGGACATAACAATTTGCAAATGGAAAGAGAATTGCCTTTTTGTTTGATAGAGCTGGCTGAGCTTGTTTTCTGATAAATATATTAGGTTTGGGCTGAGCTTTGGTTGTACTAAATGTCAACATTTATTAGAATAACTCTGATATTTTCTAGTGGAGGCTTTGCAGTTTCCTAAACAGCTGACGTGTCCTGTGATTTCTCCAAATAAATACATCAGCTGGGCAGGATTTGGTTTGTGTTCAGACACATGGAATGAGGAACATTTCAGCTGCACTGAGTACATGGCTCTCTTGTCAAAAGTAGTAGCTAGCTTTAAGGTTGAAACTGAACCTTGAAGGCTTTCTGTTTTAAGCCCCAGACACACTAGGAATATGCAAAGTGAATCAACTGCACGTCCTCTCGAATATTCATGTCCTTGCCGAATATTCAAATCCTTTCGATATCTGCGTCCAGCGCTGGATGCTTTGTGATATAATGACTTCTTGCAAGTCCAATAACACAGCAACCCACTCAAAACTGAGAAGAGCTGAATCAACACCTCTGACAGTGTTAACTACAAATTATTAATTTCAGGAAGTTAGTATTTACAGACTGTTTCAGTTTTTATACTCACATAACATTATTTGCGTAACCAAACGCTCAACAAGCTTGTACTTGTGTGTCAACAGCTACCTAGCACGCAAGCTAGGCAGCTAGCTGCATGCTAGCTAGTTAGCGAGCTGCCGAGCTCGCATGCCAGGTGGCTGTTGACATGCCACAGCTAACGTGCTGGTTAGCTACCTAGCTCAGTCAGTAACTAGATGATAACTTTACATAAAGTCATGTATTTGAGCAGTTTTTAAAGGACCATACCATCCATTTTGCATGTTTGAGAGTAATATATTCAATTTTCATACATGTAAGGCTACTGACAATCATTTCCCAAAGGATAAAACTGTACTTCAGCTTTCCTTTTATTTTGCAAAATCTCTTGATCTTTCAAAATCAAATATTCAAGCGATACACCCACCTTAAAAATCCATGTTTCTCCTGCTAATAGTTACGCAATATTATGAAGTCATGGTCGTTAAAACACAGGTCTTCTTTTGGGACTATATTCCCCAGTGGAAGCATATATTCACTCCACGCTTTTTATTGCACTTAAACGCTAAAATTATGTAACTTCTAAAAAAAAAAAAAAAAAAANAGAATGAACTGAAACCAATGGAGGTCTGGAAGGTAGGAAAAACATTTTTAATTCACTGTTCCAGTAGTATGCTTTAGGAAATGATTGTCAGTAATGAAAATTGAATATATTAGGCTCAAACATGCAAAATGGGTGGTATGGTCCTTTAAACCGGCAGAGCAGGTTGATGGTGAGAAACAGTTAATATGACAGCTTCCTACATTTTGGACTACAGTCTAAAAGTTTGCTACATTCTGTCAAAGGCCAACTGTATCAAGGCAGCTTGTGATTGGGAAGCCGTGTAAATCTGCATGTCAAAGTTCACCAAAGTTGAACTCCGTGAAAGCATCGCGTGGATTTATCAACACGAAAGCATCATACAGATTTTTATTTTTGCCACCACATAAATTAATTTTGCCATTGCGCAAATTTGGTTCACCCCCATGAACGAATCTACTATTTGAGGGAACTACATTGAAATGAATTGATTTGAAAACCATTAGTGTGACCGCGACCTTCGTTGTACACTCTCAAAGCCTCGCCTATCCTTTCATCATCCAGTCACCGATGTTGTACAATTCAGTTTGTCCAAAGAAAAAAAAAAAAGAAAAGAGTTTTGTCTTTGAAATGTTAAGCAGCAGCAGTCTCCATCTGTTTGCAGGCTCCCAAATGTTTGCGAATGATAATGGCTATTAATTTAGCTTTTACTGCATCACTGTCTGTGAGAGGAGCATCTGGAGCATTTAGTCACACCAATAAAATGCATGTATAGACAATGAGGCTCTCAAATTTGACCATAAAGCTTCATCTTCTTGAGCTTGCTTGGCCATCCGGCACAGCTGCACTGACAAGTTAGTCATGAAACAACTGGCTACTGCCTTCTGTTTGACATTTAGTGCTCTTTCCGCCATTCTCTCTGGCAAACTACTCTGTACCAGTGGAAGTGAAATTTGGGTTTAACATATTGGTCTCTGCCGGACATCTCTTTTTTGGAGTTTTTATTATAAGGCTCTTAAATAGAAGATAGCCAAGAATAAACCTCAGTCCAGACGGCACTTTGTTGTTTGCAAGTGTAGAGAAATCCTGGCTGAGCCGTCGACATCCACACCTCATTGCAAATCAGGGCCTCTTTAAGCATCTCCAAATGACTTTTATGTGGATTTGTTGCAAAATTTGCTGAGACTCACATTTTCAGCATTTTTCTGCGGTTATTTGGTTCCATCTGAACATTGTTTTAGGCCAAATAAGCAAAACTAAAGGACAACATGGTTAACATTAAAGGACCATACCGGTAGTTTTACATGTTTGAGCCCAATGTAATAGAATCACATATGTGTTACATTACTGACAATCATTTCCCAAAACATGCTAGTGGAGCGGTAAATATTACAGTTGTTTTTCCTACCCTCCAGACTGCCATTGGTTTCAGTTCATTCCAGTATGTTATAAAAAATCAACGTGTAGATCAGGGGTACTCAAATACAAATCTTGAAGGTCCACAAAGAAAATTTTCAATTAGACAAAGGTCCGTTTATGAAAGTCAGTCAAGCCAAGGTCAGATTGGGCATCCTAACTTTTATCTAGATGTTGAGCGTGTGTGTGTGTGTGTGTNGGGGGGGCTCCGCTTTGCTTCGCAGCGATGTCTCAAAGATAATACAAATAATACATATGAAAAGTACAATTTGCTCAGAGTCTGGAGACAGTTGTGGTTTGATCCGGACCTTGAGGATAACTGTTGTAGAGACTTGAAACATACTTGAGATAAGTAATCAATCACAGCAAACAAGATGTCTATAAGAGTTTTTTTTGTTTTTTGGCGAGGTAACTAACTGATGCAACACAGAGCTGCACAGAGGATGTATGTCTCCACCAGGAAATATAGTCCCAGGAGAAGACAGCTTTTACTGAGAAATTAAAATGACTATGCCTTCTACAATCATGCATAAGTGTTAAAGGTGAAATGTTGAATTTTAAAGTGGATGCATCACCTGAACATTTGATTTTGAAAGAATATGGAAATTGTGTCAGTAACGTAACATGCAAGTTGTATATATTGGGCTCAAACATGCACAATTGCCGGTATGGTCCTTTAAATCTGATTCACTATGGTGACCTCAGCAGATCTCATGTTTTCTCATTGCTTCTCTCTCTCTGCTTTTTTTGGATTCCAGCGGTTGGTCGGTGAACTTGGCACATATTGACCAAGGCGATAAATGAGTGATGATTCATGCCAGCGAACAGATTAATGATGTTCATCAGCTCCTCTCTGCACACCAACACTCACACACACTCCTCAAACCTTCCCTCTGCCACCTCCTCCATCTCTGCTTATCTGATCAGCGTCTGTAATAGTGTTGCCTGAACTGCTGCAGCCTTAGGTCACATTTCATCCCAGGCACAAACACACACACATGCACGCACACACACACACACACACACACACACCCAGAGTGATTGTATTTAATGAAAATGCTTCCAAACAATAAGCCAATACACAACAATTTTAAAAACAAAAATGAATCTTTTAAATTGATACTGATTGGACATACAATCAAACATAAAATGTTGAAATACAAAAGGCTGAGACTAAAGACCTTTACACACCAAATGCAAATAATTCCTGCAAATATTTTGTATGTTAATAATATTTTTCAAACTCATGCCCTGTTAAAGGACCATACCACCCACTTTGCAAGTTTGAGCCTTATATATTCAATTTTTATACATGTAATGTTACTGACAATCATTTCCCAAAGTACTGGAACAATAAATGAAAAAAAAAAAAAAATC
>VXCM01003173.1:8479-31133 GCA_014773175.1 Lucifuga dentata | reverse complement strand
TGACTTCATAAGGCTGTGTAACTATTAGCAGGAGAAACATGGATTTTTAAGGTGGGTGTATCACTTGAATATTTGATTTTGAAAGATTAAGAGATTTTGCAAAATATCAGGAAAGCTGAAATACAGTTTTATCCTTTGAGAAATGATTGTCAGTAACGTAACGTGTATGAAAATTGAATATATCCAGCTCAAACATGCAAAATGGATGGTATGATCCTTTAATGGAGCCTTTCACATCAACAACATAGATTTTTTTGACGAAATTGCAGCGTTTTTTTTTTTTTTTTTCNTTTTTTTTTTTTTTTTTTCCCAATCAAGCTTGATTTTTCCCTCTTTTCGCCTGCAAATATAATGCATCTGACCAATCAAAATGTCATTTGCTGGTAAAGTTACACTCAAAACATTCAACAAGGTGAATAATCTGATTATTTTTATGTCACAGGATGCTGTCCCTAGAGTCAGATTCCATGTCCGAGAACCAGTCTGCATGGGCCTATGCCCTTGTCCACTGCCCGTTCGGCAGTGCACCAGACCCTTCATTCTCTCCTTGCNTGCATGGGCCTATGCCCTTGTCCACTGCCCGTTCGGCAGTGCACCAGACCCTTCATTCTCTCCTTGCGGGTGGTGGGTCCACAAGGAGCTGATACCACGTTGTATTTTCGGGCTGAGCCCGACCCGGCCCCATGGTTGCAGGCCTGACCACCAGGCGCTCGCCTATGAGCTCCCCCCCCCAGGCCTGGCTCCAGAGGGAGGCCCCGGTTTCCCTAGGTGAGGTGGCTCTTTCCTTATTAGTGTCTGTCATGAAGGGTATTGTGAATCGCTCTTTGTCTGGCTCCTCACCTGGGACCAATTTGTCAAGGGAGAGGACCCTCCAGACAACACAGCTCCTAGGATCAGTGGAGCACACAAACTTCTCCACCATGATAAGGTGGCAATTCAGGGAGGGGAAATGCTGTGTAACAATGCCGGATTGATCTCCAGCTCAGGAATTTTGTGAGAAAAAATGTTTGTGATAAAGCTTTAATTCTGCATCAAACAACAAACTTCTGCATGCTTTTACCTCTTCCTTAGTATCAGATGCATCCAGAATCTCTGTTCTTTTCTTCCTTTCGTTAAGGAAAACCAGAACCAGGTCATGATGACTACTGTTTTTTTTTTTTNCTGTTTTTTTTTTTTGTTTGTTTTGTTTTTTTTGTTTTTTTGATAGTATAATAAATATTTGCAAAAATCACATTGCATTTAATGTAAATATATTTACAATGACAAATTCACCTCTGAAAATGTTTGCAATTTCATGTCATTTATTTGCATCACTATTGATGCGTAAAGGCCTTAAGGATGCTTTAATATATCAGCACTGGATATTCATGTTCTCTGAACTGAGTGCATTTTTAACTGTCAAGCAACACTTCACACATTGTTGATGAAGCCCTGACAGCTCTAATTTGCAACTGATGAAGCGCGCATCTCTATCAGAGACAACATAGTCCTCATACAGTCAATATTTACATTTATTATACATTTACAGAAGAATTTACTGAACTACTTGTTGCCAAATGCTGTGTTCTTTTATATCATTTGGCCCTATATCCAAATTTTTAATATCCTGATATCTCTTATTTATGTTTGCACAGTTTGGATCTGAAACAACCAGCATGTACACAAGTTTTTCTTTCTGAAGTGGAGGGAAATAATGACTGAACACCCTGTAGTTATGGATGCAAAAGACAGAAATAATTAAAAATCAGTGTTTTCCAAAGCATCTTTAAAGGACCATACCACCCATTTTGCCTGTTTGAGCCTAATATATTATATTTTCATACACATAACAACAATCATTTCCAAAGCATACTACTGGAACGGTGAATTAAAAATGTTTTTCCTACCTTCCAGACCTCCATTGGTTTCAGTTCATTCTGGTACGCTATTAAAATCAACTTGTTGATACTTGAAACATTTTTGGAATAGATGTGTATTCAGGGTTTTTTTGAAGTTTCGTAATTTTAGCGTTTAAGCACAATAAAAAGCATGACGTGAATGTATGTCTCCACCAGGGAATATAATCCCAAAAGAAGACCTGCGTTTGTTGAAAAATTTAAATGACTGTAACTTCATAAGGCTGTGTAACTATTAGCAGGAGAAACATGGATTTTTAAGGTGGGTGTATCACTTGAATATTTGATTTTGAAATATTGCATATTTCGTAAACGTATATCATTTGAATATTTGATTTCGAAAGATTAAGAGATTTTGCAAAATATCAGGAAAGCTGAAATACGGTTTTATTCTTTGGGAAATGATTGTCAGTAACGTAACATGTATGAAAACTGAATATATTAGGCTCAAACATGAAAAATGGATGGTATAGTCCTTTAAAGGCCTGCAATGATTTATAGTTTAATGTGGTTTAGAACATTTGGATGCAAGCAAAGACTCAAGATTGACGAGATGAAAGGTTTGGCGATGATCAGCAGTGTAGCAGCTTTTGAAGGCAGAGGGAAATAGTCAACAGTTGGTGCGATTGCCTGGCGATGGGGAGGAATATCCAATCCGTGTGTTTCGATGTCAGGTATATGAGCAGATATCTGATCCATGTAAGAATTATTTCATGTACAGATGTGGGCCAAAACAAAGCTGAGAATATTTGATTTCACATGCTTTTGTGCTCTTTTTAGTTTTGCAGAGCATATCCAATGCGTTCCACAAAAAAAAAAAAAAAAAAAAAAAAACATGAATTGGGCGATGTGGACATAGCCATACTGGAGTCCACTTTTAAATCCATTTGCATTACACTTTGATTGAAGTGTCAAACATGTCCAGGTGTTTCTTTTGGTCACAATCTTGTTTATTTATTTATATTAGCATCATTTAAAATGAAAAACACTAATCTGTGAACTTTGCAGGAGTTTGGGGGTGGAGCTACTGTACATCTATCTATAACTAATCAGTGCCTGTGCTTTAATATGGTCAGAAAATGTAAAAACAAAGAAAATCCCTACATTCAAACATTTGTTGATGTCAGATACAAAGCAAATAGAGTCCAAGAAACATTTTTTTTTCTCAGGAAAAATATGTAAAGTTAAGTAAAAAAAAAAAAAAANGAAAAAAAAAAAAAAATAGATGAAAGGAATGCTTCTCATGTCTTTCAAAATGGCTCTAAATCTTATGTATGACACCTTGAAAAAAGACAAAACGTATAAAGTTACAAAACCTCCATGCGTATGGTATGATTGATCTTTTCTCTTTTTATGATAATTGGTTTAATATCTTCTAAGTGAACAATGATATCATTAATGAAAACAGCAAAAGATATTTCAAAGAAAATTCAATGTTTTCATGTCTGCTTTAGACATCCTCAATGAAGTCACTCCCCACTTTCCTTGGAAACCTGACTATTTACATCAAAACCAGCTCAATAACATCATGAAAATGGTAAAGTAGAACAAAGGCAGTCTGCAGACCTTGATTTCAGTTTTTTTTTTTTTTTTTTTTTTTTTTTTTTTTTTTTTGTTTCTTGCTTTATTTTCTATCTACTACACCTAGTTGTCAAAACTAACACTGGCTTTATGAAGCAAGAAGTTTACCTGGTTTGCCTGACTCAAACTGCTCTACATCCCTTTAAAGAGAACACACCTAAAGATTTTATTTACAAATGGAATATTAAAACTTCTGCTGCCAAGACTAATAATCCCATTGTTATTTTGATATGAGTTTCACAAAAACTTGGAAAAAACTTGAAAATAGGACTCTCACCAAATGGACTTATACCAATGACAAGCTTCTGGATACATGGACTGCTGTGACAGCAGATTTCTGATGTCCTACAAACAACTGAGAAAGAAATTTGATTTACCCAATAAAGCCTTGTTTTGTTATTTACAGTTACTCAGAAATGAATTTACCAGCCCTCAGTGACATAGAAAATTTGCTTTTTCTTGGGGAAAATGGGAAAAAAAATAATGTATTTTTTATTGATGAATGCAGATGCAGAAATTGGTTTGTATATATCTAAAGGAGGTGTGTGAATTAGACTTAAAAACTACATTGAATGAAGATTTATGGTCAGATTTATGCTGAAATTGTCTGTCAGCTACAATTAACACTAGATACAGACTCAGGCCCTACAATTTTCTTCATCAACTCTTATTAAAGCAAAATAAAATTAAACCTGATATATCCAAGATGTGTTTTTGGTGTGGCATAGAGGAAGGTTCCTTTTTTTACATTGTATTTGGTCATGTATGAAGGTCAGATCTTTTTGTCATGTGTGATACCTTGACTAAAATTATTGGAGTTTCTTTTCCACCAGACCCAGAATTGTGTTTGCTTAGTAATCTCACATCTGTTAGACCTTTTTTTTTTTTTTTTTTTTTAAGAATTATCATGTTAAATTCATACAATTAGCTTTGTGTATTGCCAGAAAATGTGTAGCAACAACATGGAATCCGATTCTCCCGTCTTAATTACTAGATGGTTTGATGAACTGAACTCCTGTGCTCCAATGAAAAAATAACTTATTTTTGTTTGAAAGAAGGTTATGCACTTTTTTTTAAGGTATGACAGCTCTATTTGGGTTATATTGATGTACACCAATACAAATAAACTGAAATTGTAATTTACTTACATTGAGCGTAATCTCTGAGATTCTATATATAATATGTTGACATTTATAATGTACCTTATTTTAAATTTATTTAGTTTTGGGAGGGAGATGATGATTGGGTTTGATTTTCATGCTTGTATGATTTAATGTGGAATTTTGTTACTGAAATATTCAAAAAAGACAAAAAAAGAAGAGTTTACCTGGTGGCTCAGGAAAGTACCATTACAGCGGACTCCGACTTGATCAAGTTGCTCACAGAAAGTATAAATTCTTTGTTATGTTCTGTCCGGTTCTTATTTTAGCGCATCTTGTAAAACCTATTGCATATTGATCTGTGATATACCTTACAGGTTAACTTACTTTCTGACATAAATGCTGGGACACCAGCTGTCTTGATGGTAGAGAATTGGCTACAAGCTGCCACTTCAAATCACCATACCAGCTAAAAACAATGACTGCCATGAAGATGTTTTTGAGCAAGGCATTAAACCTCCAGCTGCTCAGTAAAGAACACACAATTCAATCTATTTTACTATTTTATTAGGTGAATCTGGCAATCTTTACACCTTATCTGTACTCAGATATGTTATCTAGAAAAAAACATCAGATGATGGGAAAAGCATTTACACCTGCAATGCAGATCTGGATGCAGATTGCATTTTAATGCGAGGTGTAAATGGAGTGTATGTGAAACAGAAAGTTGTTGTTGCTCTCAGTTGAGTATTTCTTTTTTTTTTTTTAATTTTAGTCTGGGTCAACATAGAACTTTCTGATGAAGCACAAATGCCTTTAAAGGACCATACCACCCATTTTGCATGTTTGAGCCTAATATATTCCATTTTCATACATGTAATGTTACTGATAATCATTTCCAAAGCATACTGGAAAGGTGAATTAAAAATGTTTTTCCTACCTTCCAGACCTCCATTGGTTTCAGTTCATTCTGCTATTAAAATCAACTTGTTGATACTGTAAACGTTCTTGGGATAGGTAATCCATCATCACCAACAAGACGTGTATTCAGGTTTTTTTAGAAGTTATGTAATTTTAGTGTTTAAGCTCAATAAAAAGCGTGGAGTGAATGTATGCCTCCACCGGGGAATATAGTCCCAAAAGAAGACCTGCATTTCTCGAAAAATTTAAAGGACCGTGACTTCATAAGGCTGCGTAACTATTAGCAGGAGAAACATGGATTTTTAAGGTGGGTGTATCACTTGAATATTTGATTTTGAAAGATTAAGAGGTTTTGGAAAATATCAGGAAAGCTGAAATATGGTTTTATCCTTTGGGAAATGATTGTCAATAACATAACATATGAAAATTGAATGCATATAAGACTCAAACATGCAAAATGGGTGGTACAGTCCTTAAACATGCAAATATTTGTGATTTTGCAGAGCTGTTGAATCTTACAGACCATAGAAGTTTCCAGATTCTTTGAGCAGCCTATTTCTCTTAGATAACACAGACAGGTTGAACTCTCACCCCCACCCCCTCTTCTGAGTAAAGATAGCTGTTATCTCTGCTCAGTAACTCGGAGAAATCCTGATCCGGCTCCACAGGAGGAGCATGCCCAACAAATATGATCTATGGCATACAAATGAGCCCTGTAATTTATTCATAAATCATCATAGCTGCCTTTGCTGGCAGGGCCCTTTTTAATTGTCTTTGATTAACAGTGGCATGTGCTAGAGATAGGCGCTTGGTTGCATTCGGGTCCCCTTTTGTTCTAGGGTGGCATCGGAGGCTTCCCAGGGAAATCATGTGTCAGAGTGGAAGGAGATCAGGGGCTCAGCTTGATATCCATACGCTGGTTTATATGTATGCATAGACTCCCACACGCATTATTAATGTACAAACTCGTACTCAGCACCCATCAGTGCGAGTTAAAAGAAGGCATGTGTTTATAAAACATGCACTCACTATTTACTGATCTGCATGTGTGAACACAGCAAAGGAGTCCACACACACACACACACACACACACACACACGCATGCAAATAAGGGTTTAGGATGTCAGATATCAGCTGCAGTACTCAGTGTTCTCCACCTCTGATGTGATGGAGAAGACACTCTAAAATCTGATTTTCATTTCATGTTTTATTTATTTGAATTGTTCATTAAGTTTTATTTTAAAGACTACATCTAGTAAAGGGCTTTGCAGTATATAGATGTTGGTTCACAGTTTTTATTTATTAGTAATAATGAACAGTTTTATTGTTGGTCTAAATGTTGTTTCAGAGCAGAAACACTAAAATGAGAATAAACACCAGAAATGTAATTTGGGGAATTAAATTGATCAAATTAAACATTCTGAAAAACAGCAACCTGAGTACCAAATGTCAGCCAAACCTGATGTAAAGAGCTACTGAAATATTATTTAAGTATTATTTTACACCAAATCCAAAATTAATGCACAGAACAAACCTTAAAAGTAGCAGGACTACAAATTACAATGAGTCATTACAGTCACAGGGGCGTATCATGGGGTGGCCCTTCAGAGAGTCTAGATGTTGCTGGTTTTGACATGCCATTCTAGAATGGTGTTGATAGCAAAAGTAAATTCCTACCAAGCATTTTTTTTTTTTTTTTTTTTTTTTTTTTTTTTTGTGAGTGCTTCCTGGTGGCAGCTCAGTGGATACTCAAACATTAACTCCCTTTCCTTGGTCTTTAAAATGAGACCTTATTGTTTAGGGTGCTTTCAAAGCACCATTTGGAGCATTTGTTTCAGACCCTCAGGTTCATGTAAATATAGCAATCACCCTCCGGTCTACTCTAAAACAATCAGACTAGTACCTGTCCAGTCCTGAACCAAATCTGGAGTGGTTCATTGTATTGCTCAGTATGTGCTCCATTCCCACATTCAGCTTTCTGAAGGAAACAGGTGAAACAATTTTTTTTTCAGATGTTGAAGTGCATCGAATCCTTCACACATCAAATCAGCACATTCACAAAACCTGGGAGGTGGAGCTGCTGTCCACATATTTGTCCATGCAGACAGCTTGCTGATGCCATGCAGACATTTGTAGTCTCTGGCCTTTAGACTTCGCTGCTGGCAGGACAAACAAACTGGTACCTCCCATCAGAAGTTCATATTAATGTGACGCTTATGCTTACAAATCAATACAAATTCATTTGGAATAGTGCTTATCAGACATAAGAGGTGCACCCTTGATTATCCACAACAGTACGTACTGTAAGTAAGAAAGGAAGGAAGGAAGTAAAAGTTTATTTCTATAGCACCTTTCAAGAACAGACATCACAAAGTGCTTGTCAATACAACACATAGATACCGAGACATCATATTAGGCATGACAGACTAAAAATACCTTAGAAACCCAACAATATGAAGCATAAATTTTGTACTTTAAGAAGTACTGTATACAAATACGTATACAGTAAAAGTAAAAGCAAGCCTGAATAGATGACTCAAGCTTCTTTTTAAAGGTGTCCACAGTGTCCTCTGATCTTAAGTCCAAAGGGAGAGAGTTCTACAATTTCAGTCTCCTTTAGTCTTGAGTCTAGAGGAAGGAACACTCAGCAAGCCCCGATGGGAAAACCTGAGAGACTTGCTTGTGACATAAGGCTGTAGAACCTCGTTAATACAGGAAGGAGACTGGCCATGTAGAGCTCTAAAGTGAGAACCAGGAAATTAAAATGGATTCTAAATTTTATCGGAAGCTAATGTAAAGAAATGAAGAGAGAGGAAGCATGAGACCTTCAGGAAGATCTGGTCATGAGCCTTGTAGCAGCAATCCGAACCACTTGTAGGTGATCCGGGCATGACGAACTTAAGCTAGTAAAACAGCGAATAACAATAGTCCAGCCGAGAAGAACCAAATGCACGAATTATCATTTCCATCTCTGCATGAGATACAATGGACCTAAGTTTAGCAATGTTTCTTAGGTGGAATAAAAACAAGAGCATATTAAACATTTAACACGATCATCTAACGTCAAGGCCTGGCCAAAAGAAACAGAGTCTGAAATAGCCGTCTCATCCACAGCATCATCACAGGACAGCAGATCAACCCTGTCCTCATTCAAAACAAGCCACCACACAAATTTACATCCGTTCCTTCAAGTACGCCTTTGTCCCTCAAGCACCTTCTTCTTTGAGCTCTATTCAGCATGCAGGATAGAGAGTTTCTGTCTATGCGTTTAACAGCCCGCTGTCTTTGTCGCCACATCACATCAAAGCTAATTCACAGAACATGCTGAAATTGAGGAGCCAGATACAATGTGCACTATTGATCGAGTGCGTTTCTGTTTGCTGCATGATTGTCTTCATTAATGTCCTTCTGAATACAGCTTATGTCTAAATGTACTGTGTTGTGTTGCCATAGTGCACCCAAAGGCCTCAAAGTAAATGTCCCATTGATGCATCAAGCAAATGTCCGTATGAAACATATGAAGTCTAAAGCCGGTCAAGACACTCAATGGAAAAACACGATTCATACCAGGAAAAATTGTGCAAAACAACATGACCCCTTACTTTCATTCTTTTTCAAGTTGCCATAAAAGGACAATGAAGCCACTTTCAAGAAGGTACTGACCATCTGAATATCTGCACCGTTCACCTGTACAAGGTTATGTTGCTGAGGGGAGGTTGAGGGTTAGCCTGAGCAGCTTGCTTTGGCTGCAAATGAGGAAGGAGCATTAGTAAAGGTGGGAAAGGTTGCCATCTGAGAGTGAGCATGATTGATGCGGACACACCAGCATGCAGCAGCTCTCACGCCGAGCCCTTGTGGACTGTCGCTGTAGCGACAGGCAGGAAGAGGAAGTGAGTTGACCTTGGGGTCATTGTGACAAAATGCTTAACAACAGTAGCAAAGCACTGTGGGTTATGGGTTCAGGGTTATATATGTGGACATAGAGGAGAATTGTTGCTAGCTTGTATCATTTGGATTCATGGGATACATGAATAAATGTTCTGGTTACTGTCTATAAATGCATCCGATACAGTGATTGAAACCAGATTTTAGCAGGATAGACAGAAACCTCGCATACAATGTAGAAATGTGCCTACGATCTCAAAGCAGGATATGATGATTTTTATAGGCTTACGATCTAAATTCTCCTTTAGATGCTTTTCTACCTTGACGTGAACAAAATGCTGGGGAAACTCTGCATTATCAAGATTTAAATTAATTTAATCTCAGTACAAAATTTTGATTTTCTGCAGCTTTAGTTCTAATATATCAGTATCGGTGCAGGCCTTCAAAACCTTGTCTCGGTCAAGCCCTTGTACCTTCACGTATACTCTATTCCATGTGTATGTGTATTCATACTATGTGTTTGCATGTGTGTCCTTCAAAGCAAATTCAGCATGCTGAGCAATAGGTAGCAGTTTGGATTTTATATGCTGAAGGAAAGCCAGGGGAGCCAGACCCTGACCTCAGGCTCAGTCACCCAGAACCACGGCAGCAGGCCTCATCTCCATAGGAATCAATAGACTACAGTAATAATGGTGATCTATGGGGCCAACATCAAAGAAGGCACTGACCTTTCTGGACGGGGGGGATTGGGAGATGACCACCAAGTGCGTGTACGTGTGTGTGTGTGTGTGTGAGCACAGACTAAATGTTTTGTCAGAGAACAAAGCTCATAGCTGTGACACACATTTGTATGCACACACTTCCAACAGCCTGCATGAATATAAAACTAAACGCATGCATACAGAGGCAAATGCTGTCAGGCTATAATTCATAAATGAAATACGGACATAAGCATTCCCACCTCAGGCTGCCTGACTATTTTAGTCCAATTTGCCGTTTTAGAGTATTTGCCATTTGAAATTATTTATTTGTGTTTGTTTGTTTTTTTTGTTGTTTGTTTTGTTTTTTTTCTGAGGAAATCACATTTACAGCATTGCTATTTAAACCAGATGGACATATTTTTGATAAGATAATGTAAAGAGTGTGCCAATGTTGTGCTTTTGAGTTAAAAAAAAAAAAAAAGATTTTCTGATATAATTGTAGAAAAACAAAGATCCATAGCACTTTATCAGTTTAAAAAATGCCTTATTCTATGAGGTTAGCCATTATTTCAAGTTAGACAGTCAGCTTAGTGTTAAGTGTGTGTAGACTGTGACAATATTGAATATATTTAAATTTAAAACATTTCATGCCACATCTCATACCTCCACCAAGGCCCAACAAAATGTTCACTATCATTACCTTTAAATCAGATATGTATACATATATATATATATAATTTATTTTTATGCAAATTCATTGTGGTATTGTGTACGTATATCATCAAAAACCATCTCAAACCATAATTGTCAAACAAATATACCGCTGAATCAGTATCACCGTAGCTATGTATTGGTGGTAGTTGTATATTTCTAGACCTATTTGTTAATGTGCAACGGCAAAATAAGCATACAGTATTTTAATCAATAACTGATGTCCATCACAGATACACGTGCTTGAATTTTCTCATTGAAAGTGATGTATTCGTTTCTGAGAAATAGATAAAAGTGTCGACAATGCAATGTTAAAGAAATAATCCTGATCTAGAGACTCCTGATAAGAATCTGCCTCAAAATCTACTCATCTCGTCCTTGACCCATGCGCCGTTCATCTACAAAATATCATCAGAATCAGAAATAGCAAACATAAACACTGGTGAAAGCATAACCTCCTTCGGTAAAAAAAACAAAACAAAAACAAGCCAAACATGAAATGATGGATCATTTCTCCCGTAAACAGCATTTCAAATGTGATAGGACGCCAAGATCCATTGCAGGATTTACAGATGACCTGAAATAAACAATAAAATAAATAAGTAAATTAGCACAAAAATCACACTGAGTGACTCTAGTTGATACTGGTTGCTTTGCAATTATGATCAGGAATACTAAGTAATACCTTTATTTATTGAGGGCCTTACATCTCACGTGATTCCATAACCCAGCTTTGCTTAAGACTCTGAAAAAAAAGTTGATGAATTTATCTCCAAAATCATAACATGGAGAAAAAAAAAGGTTAATACATTTGCTGATTAGGTGGATTAATTAGTTTGCAAAATAGTGAAATATTACGTTTTTATGAGCACACACACACACACACACACACACACACACACCTTCTCAGACAGCTCCTTGCCTCTTGCCTCCAGGCTTCCATCAACACCCAAACCCCCAGGCACCTCCTCGGCCCTCCCCCAGCCGAGGGCCTCTCTCTGGGGTCATTATGGGCTCTGACATACCCCGCTGGCTCCATGAATGTTAATGCCCAGTGGAGGGAGCTAGGGGTCCAAACACACATGTACACACACACCACACACACACATACACACACAGACTCATGCAATTACATACACACGCTTCTGTGTTTTTATGGAGTGCTTTCACCATCTTAAAGAACAACAAACACCAGGACACACACTGCACATTTATGTATATACACAACTCAGAAACACTATACGAATAAATCGCACAGTTTGCAGGCTCGCCTTAGTCACTCCCTTACACGTGCGCGTGTGCTCAGACACACGCACACTATCTGATGAGAGATCACACAGATGGTGATGGCAGATAGCCTGTCCGTGTCGTGCAGCCAGCCCTGGGCTCAACAAAGATCCACATTACTGGATAGATGGAGAGATGGAAGGAGCAGGGAGGAGGAGGGATAGAATAAGAGAGATGGTGTATCCAGGACGACTGCTCCACCTCCCTGCCTCTCTCTCTCTCTTTCTCTGTACATCTCATGTCGGCACTAAAAGGCTCTCCACGCCTCCTCTTTCCTCCTTCTCCTCCTTCATCCACTCTTCTGCTTGTCATCTCTGGATGCCTTCTTATCTTTCCTTCTTTCTGTCCAGTCTTCCTTCACCTCCTCCTCTCATCCCCAGGTTTGATCCTATTGCTAAAGCTGCTGTTCCTCTTTCCCCTTGGCTCCCTTCCCTCCTCCTCCTCCTTTTCACTATTAAATAAGTAAAGGACTATTCCTGCTGTTTCAATCAGGGCCATCCACAAAAAATGGTTTTTAATAAGTCAAAAATAAAATACAAGACTTCCAAATATTCCTATAAAAGCATCTTATTCACTCCAGCTTTGTTCTGATGGGATAAGGACCAGCAGCACTTTGATTGATGTCAAATTTCATGATTCATTTCAATACATCAGAAACCAGATTTATTTCTGACTTTGCTCATTTTTATAAGCATCTGTTTGACTTACTACATTTATACCCTTACTTCATTAGCCATCTTTTATCCTCCACTTTCCTCCTCTTCCCACTCTTCCTGCACTCTTTACTTAGCTTCCTCCTTTCTCCTCCTCCCTTTCTTCCTTTATATCTTCTTCTCCTCTTCCTCACCTCCTCTTCCTTATTGCCTTCTCCATCCTTATGTCTCCTTGTCCCCTCACTGTTTCTCCTCTCTTTCTCTTTCTCCTCCTCCTCTTCCTCTTCCCTCCTCTTCTTCGCCTCCTCTTCCTCCTTGTTGAGTATTCTGGAGTAGAGATGATCAGGCGCTCCACTGGAATAAGAATTCCTGCATTATTTGATCATCAGAGTTTATTGTAATCCTTGACCCTGGCCCTGCATTTCAAACACAGATTGTGGATTAGGGTGCTTAGGTAGCCTCCGTGTGTGTATGTGTGTGTGTGTGTGTGTATGTGTACTTAGGTAACCTGTGTGTGTGTGTGTGTGTGCATGCTTGAGACATCCTCTTGGCAAAAGCTCAACAATAACAGGATGGAATGGGCAGTATGGAATGGGCAGGATGGAATGGGCATGCACACACACACTGCAGTGTCTCTGCAGTGTGTGTGTGCATGTGTGTGTGTGTGTGTGTGCATGTCTGTGTGTGTGTGTGTGTGAGAGAGATTGAATACATAACACAACGTGTCATTTATAGTACGAGTCAGAGGGCAGATTAGTGAGAGTCTTATGCATCCAAATTTCCCTGTACTTATATCTAAGACACACACAGACACACACTCAGTCTTTTACAGAAGTGACAATACAGGAAAAGTGGTAAGAGGACTGTGTGTAAGGATGGCTGTCCTCTGGTTGACCCTGGTGTTATAGCAGATGATGAACTTGACATAATGGCAAAAAAAAAAAAAAANAAAAAAGCACACACACACACACACACACACACACACAGTATTTTATATTTTTATTTCACAATTGGCAACTCTTTTACATGAATTAGTAATGGTCAATAAAAAGCAATGTGTGTGTGTGTGTTTCTTTATTAAACCATTATGACAATAAAAATAACTAAAGTGCACGGATGAAACACAGGACAAAAAAAGGGGGAAATGTGACCCAAACGTGTGACTCCTCCATGTGACTCCTCCACCCAGCCTTCATGAAACACGCTAAAGGAGCGGAGCAGAGAAACACGGCTCCATCTACAACACACCTTATTGACACGTCTAACAACTAATAGCAGGTCATTTTTATCAGGTTGTAGCCCAATCTCACTTTCCCGATAACTTTGACAGCTTTCCATTGAAGTGTGCAAGACGCAGAGAAGGGGAGAGGGAAAACAAAAGAGAGTGAGTGTGTGTGCTGCTTACAAAAAAAAAAAAAAAAAANAAAAAAAAAAAAAAAAAAAGCCAAGCCCACTTTGTCAGAGCAAATAGTGCAACGGTAAGCCAATTGAGTGAAAGAAAAATCACTCCTACATGCATAGTGGCAGGCAACGGAAATTTCCTTGCAACCCCAATGACTGGCTATTAATAAATGGCGTAAGAGCCTAATGAGAACAGAATCCTCTGGAGGCAACTCTTACTTTTCTCTCTTGCTGCTCTCTTTCTTCCTCATCACTCGCTCTTTCAGAGTCATAGTTGATAATGAGGTGAGTTCCATTCAGGCGTCGCTACAATAAAACCAGCTCGTTGCGTTCACTTACTTTGATCCATATATCAGACCGATATTGTCTTTTTTTGAACATTTAAACAGGAATAATCTGAAGTCTTCAACCCCGTAATGCCACATGAATCCCTGATCCAGAAATCCAGAAATTCTCCTAATCCAACATTTGGATCTGATAACATGATAATTAACATTGTAATGTTACTATCCTGCATTTCAGTGGCTAACTTCACCACATCAGAGATGTTTTTCACAGAATTAGAGAGAAACTTTAGCGGCTTTTTGACGAATGAACAAGAATTTCTTCTTAAATCATACTGTATCTGACAACGTTATTCCGTCATTATTCTTCATATTTACTGACAAAGCACATTTTGGAGTCAGGAGTTCCTGCTTGCATTCACGTGAACAACTACAAAAACCATAGAAGAAATGCAATTAATATATAATATGATTCACTTTAAATTATTTTAAATGCAAAGTCAGTGAGAGTAAAGAGTAAAATGGGCTGAAGTGCAAAAACAGATAATTCCAATTTAAACTATATATAAGTCATGTTATTTTTCTTTATTTCCTGTAAAATAAATCAAATTGATGTGGGGTTAAACTAAAATAAAATAAAAATCAAAATTATCAAAACATTATTAATATACAGTTTGACTTGGAATGAACAGTAAAAATATGACTTTACAAGTTTATAAAAACTGAGTTTATGTGTTTTTGCAAAGGAACTCTGACTGTTTTTAATGTATGTATAGCTTTTAAATAACTTTTGTGTTTTAATTCCTCCCTTTTATCCATTTTTTTTCTTTATTTCTCTCCCATCTTTATGTATTGGTGTGTTTAATTGTCTTTGAAAAACAGATTTTCTGGTTAATATAAAGGTTAACAAATGGTTTATAAACTATAGTTGATTTGCTGGTTCACTTTTAAACATAAACATCAAACAACATCAAACAACATCAAACTTATATCCTTTTATAGCTTCAGTTGCATCTGATACACTCATATCCAGGTACATGATATCTAATTGTGTTCACACACCAAAACCTCTGTACTGTAGCACACAACACTGCCATCTAGTGGTCACTCATAGTACCTGGTGTGGTAACTACAACACTAAAACGCTTTTACTACAAATGAACACAGGTTACAGTGAGGGGATAAGCATCCTTTTGATAGGATTAGCTCCCATGATTCCATATGGCCCAGTAATGTCAGGGTGACGGTTCTCTGGGGACTGCTATGGGTCGTGGTAGAGAATTCCATGGGGTCTGCTTGCAAAATGAGAATGTGTACAATTTCATGATAATTAAATTGGCTAGGTGATTATTACAAAGAAAGCTTATTACGAAGAACTCTTTAATATTGTCTAATTGGGATAATTCCTAAAAGTCTGGACAGTTTTGTTATTCGGTGCTACATCAAATCATTCCCATTCCCACAAAATGCCTCGGATGCGGTGGGGGTGGGGGTCTAAAATGTGTCTGTTTGGATCTCTTCAAACATTTGGGAATTCTTTTTCTTACAGCGGCCAGAGTGTCGATCTTGCTGTTCTGTGGAACATAAATACCACGCTAATATGCAAGGCTGCATTTTTAATTGCTCTGTGTGTATTTTCCTGTGTGTGTGTGTGTGTGTGTGTGTGTGTGTGTGTATTGTATGCTTTCTGAATTGTGACTAACAGGGAGTGTGTAGGGGCTTGAGTTAATGAGGTTGGGTGAGCGATGGGGGGCTGGTGCTGGTCTTCGGGGGCCGATAGGGCCCATTGGTTCTTCTCTTCACTCGCAGCGAGAAGAAAGAAAGGAAACAGACAGAAAGCACAGAACGAAAGAGGGGAGAGGAAGATGAAATTCATTTGAATCCAAATCTGTTTGATTTGCATGTTAGGAAAGGAGGATTAGGGAGCCAAAGCGATGTATAGGAGTACGATCTGAGATGAAAAGAAGAGCAGAGAGAAATGAACAGAGAAAAAAACAAATGCACATAAATGGCATATGGGAGGTGAAGGAGAGTTGTCTCCTCCTCTGTATTCCTCCCTTCATCATGCTGTCTAATCCAACTGACTGGCTGAGTGAATTATGTGGGAGATTCAAGCACAACTGCAGATTTACTGCACAATTTCTACAGTTCCTGGAGAGTTTTAGTTGCTTCCAGGATGTGACTGAGCATTCTGAATCCCTTTATGGATCAACTCATACACATCATTTGGGATTTAAACTCCCAGTATTTTGTCATCATGCTAATAATGTCAAATTACTACCTTGACTTGTGTTTAAATCTAGTATCCAGTTTGCACATATTGGGTTCAAACATGCACAATCGTCAGTATGGTCCTTTAAAAGCTTGCTAATAGCAGATTCAGCAAGCTTTTAAAGGACCATACTGGCAATCATGCATGCAATATATACAACCTGCATATATTTACAAAATATACCGTATTTTAGTTTTAGCTAGATCAGAGGATTTTTTCAAATTTAGTTTTCCTGTTTTTTTTTTCCAAATCTCTTAATCTTTCAAAATCAAAAGTTCACATGACTCAATGTAATGTTTCACCCGGTAACACGAATGTTCAGATGTAGAAGGCATGGATGTTTCTGGTAAAAGCTGTCTTCTCCTGGGATTATATTGCCTTGTGGAGACATACATTGTCTTATGTGTAGCTCCATGATGGAATGTTTTGAAAAAGTTACTTCGATTAAAACAAAAAAAAGTGAAAGACTTGGGTGGCAAAATAACAGGAAATTTAAAATATGGTTTAATGATTTGGAAAATGGCTGGCTGTAGTGTATGCGGCTAGTATTTAAGGGGCTCAAACATGAAAAATCACCAGTCTGGTCCTTTAATTACCCCCACCAAGGAGGCTATCTTCTCACCCATGTTTATTTATTTGTCAGGAGAAAATCTCAAAAAGTAATGGACAGATATGTTAGACTTGAGTCAGTTGACTCAGATCTGGATCTGGATCAGGATCCAGATCAGGAATTTTTGTCACTTTCTTTAATTACATTGGATGTTTTGTCAACATTTTGTCTATTCCTCAAAGACCTTGTAAAACTGAAGATGTTTAGGAATATGTATCCTATGATGGACTATCAACAGGTGTTTATTCCAGATCCAGATGTTGATCCAGGTCTGGTGGATTAAAAGCATGAGCAGTCATACTTATGATATCACAATACATTAACAAATATGCAAGTAATGTGCAGATAAGATGATGCTGATTCAGCGGTATGAAACCGTTTTGACAGTTATGAATATAGATCTAGAAGAAGATGATGTCCACAGCCCCAGTATTCCATTTTCTAAGTTTGATGCCATTCGATATTGGGAAATATGTGCATCTTCAACCAAATATATCTGAACATCTAAAACAGTGACAAGACATTTTCTAGTGCAAATTCCAGTATTTCTCTCTCTCTCTCTCTCTCTCTCTCTCTCTCTCTCTGTATATCAGTGCAGCATTTGAGCTAAAAAGCATAAAATCCTAATATCTTATCAGTAATCTGGCCTTTTGTCTTAATAGCAGCTGTGAACAGGATTTCTAAGATGCATGGATCTCCTTATGGTTATATATAGAAGATGATGTTTGCAGTATTGTTGTGTAATGAATCTGCACAATCAATCTTTTTTTTTTTTTTTTTTTTTTTACACATCTGGTTTCAAGGTAATGACTACGGAGCCCCTAAAGTACATGATTAAAAATCATGTACCATGATTAAAAAAAAAATAAAATAGATTTCTCATGCTCACAAGATACGATCTCAAACTCACAAGATACCTTTTCCTGTTGTATCAGGTGCTCACGAGATAGTTTCTCCTGCACACGAGAAACCTTTTCTGGTGTTGTGGTGAAAACTGCATCTCTGCTGAGAAATGCATCCCCTCTTGCTGGCGCGCACAGTAATACAAAAATGCTGCAGAAGCTTAAAGTATAAACTTTAAATGGATATTTCAACACTTTATGAACATATAATGATCGACTGATATGCCAGAAACTGCCAATGTTAGTCAGCTTTCCAAAATGTCTTTAAAAACTCCCACATTAGCAGATTTAGTCCATTCTTTCAGAGTTATTTATGGATGTATTTATGAATACAGTTACACCAAACACTCTAAAATGCAGATTGCTATCACAACAGTGACTAGACGTGTCATTTTAAATAATGAATCAATACAGATGAATCAATTTTTTTTTTTTTTTTTTTTTTTTNACTTAATGTATTCAATGTTTTTTTTTTGTTTTGTTTTGTTTTTTTAATCTGGGGGTGGCCTCAAACCTTCTGGCCTGTAGTGTACAACAGAAACAAGCTATCCAAAAGCTAGTTTAAAAAGATGGGTCTTAAGCTGCTTTGTAAAGAGTCCACTGAGTCCAAGCTCGGTGGGAGAGAGTTCCAGAGTGTAGGAGCTGTGACCTCAAAGGCTCTGTCACCTTTAGTTTTGAGCCTTGAACAAGGAATGATCAGTAGACCATGCTCAGAGGATCTGAGAGTCCTGCCTGGAATATAGGGCTGTACTGTATGAGTTCCATGAAAGAGAAATGGAGTAGGAGTTATCTTGAAGGAGGAGTTTGTTAGGAATGTACTGGAGGTGAAGAGAGTGTCAGACAGAGTGATGAGCCTGAAGTTAGAAATTGAAGGTGTGATGTTCAATGTTGTTAGTGGTTATGCCCCACAGGTAGGATGTGAGTTAGAAGAGAAGGAGAAATTCTGGAGTGAGTTAGATGAAGTGATGCAGAGCATCCCGAGAGGCGAGAGAGTGGTGATTGGTGCAGATTTCAATGGACATGTTGGTGCAGGCAACAGAGGTGATGAGGAAGTGATGGGCAAGTTTGGCATCCAGGATAGGAACGCAGAAGGACAGATGGTGGTAGATTTTGCAAAAAGGATGGAAATGGCTGTAACGAATACTTTCTTCCAGAAGAAGCAGGAACATAGGGTGACTTATAAGAGCGGAGGTAGGAGCACACAGGTGGACTACATCTTGTATAGACGATGTAATCTGAAGGAGATCAGTGACTGCAAAGTAGTGGTATCTCTGAACCAGAGATGTCCACCCAATGCCTGAGTCTGTCAATCATTATATGATGGTCAACAGTGTCAAACGCAGAGCTCAGGTCCAACATCACCAGGACTGAGTATTCTCCTGCATCATTGCATCATCAAGATGTCATTTGAGACTCTGAGAAGAGCTGTTTCAGTAGAATATGCCCTACGAAAACCAGACTGAAATTTGTCAAATATGTTATAATTATTACAAATAGTTGTTAGCTGCTTAGCAACTACTTTCTCTAAAATTTTGGCAATAAAAGACAGCTTAGAAGTCAGTCTATAGTTACTAAAAACAGAGAGGTAAAGATTAGACTATTTTAAAAGAGGCTGAATAACAGCAGTTTTAAAATAGGTGGGGACGACCAGACACCAGAGAGCCATTAATTATAAGAACACAGGGACTGATAGAATGAAAAATATCTTTAAACAATGATGTGGGTATAATATCCAAAGAACACAAAGAAGTTTTCATACCGCTAACTAATTTGGTAAGATCAGTGAGTGAAATAGGAGAAAACTGTTCAGAACAGTAGGCTGAACTGGGGACAGAACCAAGGCAGAGTGGGAAGGCAAAGAGGATAAAATGCTGTTCCGAACAGTAAAATTGATTATGATGATGGTAATACTGATATATTTTGATTGGGAGATCAGCTAAACCGTCTCTTCAACATCTCCCGTACAACTTTTTTTCAAATTTTGCTGTCATATTTGTGAAGCTTATTGTTGCTTCAGTCCTCCACAGTCAGTGAAAACGACACCCACTCCCACTCTTACTCACTCCTCGCAATCTCCTCCTCACTTCCCTCCACTTCATCTCTCTCTCTCTCTCTCCCCTCTCTCTCTCTCTCTCCTTCCATGGTATTTCTCTCCTATTTAAAGGCCACTAAAGATCAAGCTTTCGAAAGACATTTCAATTTACTTACTGGCCTTTGAAAAGCACCTCCGGTTAGATTTGGATGCCACGGTACAGTTAATGGTGTATATCTGTTAAATGGCAAGCGTGAGCCACGGCATCGATCACGTCTGACAGAGAAGATGGCCGTAGATATAACAGCAGGTACAGAGCATTATCCCTGTCAGGAGAACGGAGACTTCTAGGGGTTGTGGATTATCTGTTTTAGTGCAGTGGTTTGCGACCGTTTTTTACTCCTCTGCCCCTAAAAGAAAAGGTTTTCCTGTGCGTAACAAACATGAGTAAGCAGGTACAGAACAGCCAGCTGCGACTTTTACACTTGATTAATCATTGAAGAAAGCCTCCGGGCTGCAAAAATAACAATTATAATAATGGTACAAGGCTTTACAGCAATGATGATAAGCACAATGATACGTTTGCATAGTAAAACTTGAAAAAGGATTTGTTCAATGCTTTTGTGCGCTGACCCCTCATATGACAACCAGCATGTTAATGTACATGCAGCTCAACCTGCGCCATTTCTGAATCGCTTGCAGTTTCTATTTTTCTGGAGTGAAAACAGGCACGTGTATGAAACTAACTTTTTTTTATTTTTTTTTTTACTTGTTTTAAAACTCACTGGTATCTACTTTTTGCAACTTTGCAGTTCTCTTTATTTCAAATAAATCAGTATTATACCCATAGTTTATTAAAATGCTGTATTTGTAAAGGGTACGATGCATGCAGTAGTTTGCTATTTGTAATTTTAACTTGTTGAAATTGAAGATGATGCCTGTAGAAATGCATACAAAGTCCTGAGTTTTGTTTTTTTTTTTAAGGACATTTCCTTACTTGTGTAATACTGTATGCTAAATCAATATGTAATGCACACACCTGCCAAGTACAAGGCTAGTGAGCGAGTGTTTGGCCAGCATTCATGTTTCATAGTCCATGGATGGCGCTGGTTCAGTTCTGCTGCAGCTGGCCAATCAGACCACAGTGTTTTATTATCTACAACAGCCTGTTTACACTCTGTGTGCACAGCAGTGCCGCAGCTGTAGCAGAGAAGAAGTGGATCTTTTTTTCATTGCAAAGGTTTAAAACTGTATCATATGTCCGTTTTACAGCTTGTATAGCAAATCTCTGAATTGTTTAAATTCCCATTTTTTAAAATTAGACTGATATTAAATGAAGACATAATTAGCTGAGGAAGGCACGGTGGTTTAGTCACTGTCACCTCACAGCAAGAAGGTCCCGGGTCTGAATCCAACTGGGTCCTTTCTGAGTGGAGTTTGCATGTTCTCCCCATGTCTCCACTCCGGTTTCCTCCAAAGACATGTAGGTGAGGTGAACTGGAAAGTAAATTGTCCATAGGTGTGAATTAGTCTGTCTGTGTGTATCAGTCCTGTGATTGGCTGGCAACCTGTCCAGGTGTACCCCATCTCTCACTCAATGACCGCTGGGATCGGCTCCAGACCCCAGTGACCCTAATTAAGATAAGCAAGGTGGATGCATGGATAATTAGCTGAAACTACTTTGGTAAAGCATTTTTGAAAAATCATGCAATTGAGGGAACAGCTAATTCTACACCTGTGTATTAGCGCCATATAAGACGAAAAAAAAACAAAAAACAAGGGAGGTTTTCAAACTCACAAATTTGCGAGTTTTTAAACTCAAAACTTTTGCCAGTTTTAACAGTCTGTATGCTTTCTGTAGCATATATGCTATATGCTATATATATATATATATGCTAAATGATTATTCATCATTAAAAATAAATGTCATGATTTTTTTAAACTCACAAATTTACGAGTTTAAAAGCTCAGAAATTTGCCAGTTTAAAAACTTACAAATTAAACTGGCAAATTTGTGAGTTATTTTGGGAGTACATGACCTTATTAAATTATACTTTTCCTTTGGGTTTAGCAATAAAGAAATACTTGTGTTTTGAGAGCAAAATCATCAAGTTATCATAAGCATATGGACTTTTAAAACTGGCAAATTTTTGAGTTTTAAAACTCAAATTTGCGAGTTTAAAAACTCTAAATAATGCCCTCCTGTTTTTTTGTTTTTCTTATGTGGCCCGAATATGCCATCGTATAAATCAGTGTCATCTGCTCTTAAATACTGTTACAAGACATTTATGATGATGATGTTATAAATCACTCAACAGCATGACTCAGAAAAGCTCTTTGACATATTTGCTTCTGTTTGTGCTCTCTGTGTTTCACTAGCAATTTTTTTTTTTTTTTTTTTTTTTTTTTTTTTTTTTTT
>VXCM01003172.1:72334-97776 GCA_014773175.1 Lucifuga dentata | reverse complement strand
TGACTCCAACTTTCTTTTAGAATTAAGTTATATTAATTTATTTCATTTAGTAAGATTAGGTTAGGTTTTACAGTGCAGATATGGAATGTCATCACTGGATATGATGGATGAGCATAAACTTTATAATATTACTTGTTGCTAATCACTCGTTGGTTTAGGACTAAAATACATCTTTTATTACAAAAATCCTCTCAGGTAATAACTATTACAATATTAAAAAAAAAAACAAAAAAAAAAACCANTTAAAAAAAAAACCAAAAAAAAAAACCACAAAAGCTGGATTTAATAATTTTTGCTGCGTAAACAAACAAACTTTGAACTTTGTTTGTCTTTGTGAACACTCATAAAACCAAGCCAAAAAGAAAAAAAAAAAAAAAANAAAAAAAAAAAAAAAAAAGTTAAATTATTGTTCACTTTGCATTTGCACCATAAACTCTTTTATTTTTATGTATCTGTTTTATCTTTTTTTTTTCTAAATTAGTTTTAAATCATTTTCATTGGTATGTTGATGCCTCATGTAAAGCACTTTGAATTGCCTTTATGTATAAAGTGCAACAGAGATTAAATTACCTTGCCTATGCCAAAATAGAAAATTAGCAGAATAATTACTCCTTAGGTATAAAGATGGCAGACTGCGATTTTAGAATACAGAAATGTTAAAAGTTTCAACTGGATTTACAATATATATATATATATCAGCTTTTCCATTATGAACTACTCTCTTAGATTTCCACACATTTTGGCAAAGTGTTAAAGCTGATAAACACAACAGATTTTTCAATATTTTTTGAAAGTTTCAAACTTTAGATGAAGAAAAAATTAAGATGAAAAAAAGCTTACACATAAAAAAATGAGACTACAGGCTCTTCAGGCCGGGTTGCCTTCAGTGGGAAGACAGGATAAAGAAGGAAAAAGTTCCTAGATAAGCCTGAGTTTGTTTTTCCCGGTGGAGATGAAATGCTCAGTGTGAAGCAGAGTGGAAAAATGGAAAATAAGCAGTTTGTGGTTTTTCATGAAATAGAAACTTCCAGCCTCCTGCTTTTAGACAATTAGACCGTTGCTGAAAAGACTAACATACATATGCAGTTTCACACACACACACACACACACATACACACACACACACACACACATGTTCAGCTGATACGGNGTTTCACACACACACACACACACACACACATACACACACACACACACACACATGTTCAGCTGATACGGTGGTTCTTGAGACGGAATCGTGTCTTTGCTGGATTGTAAGATGTCTTTTTTTTCTACTCTGTTGACAACCTGTCAGCCAGGGTTCACTGGTCATGGAAATTACTGGTGTACGTGTCCAGTGTGTGTGTGTGTGTGTGTGTGTGTGTGTGTGTGTATGTATGTTGTGTGTGTGTGGAGTAATCCTGCTGATCAGTCCACCTATTGATATGCTCCGATAACAACGCACTTCTTTCCCATACCTCATCCAAGAATCATCCTGTGTATTTCTCTGTTTCTGTGTGTGTGTATGTGTGTGTGTGTGTACAGGTCATGCAGCAATGACCACACTTTTTTTTTTTTTTTNCTTTTTTTTTTTTTTTCCAAATTAAGGCTCTAAAAAGGCCTTAAATTGGTGGAATTTGGAGAATTATGTGAAATATTATATTTGATTCAGAACTAAATGATGAGCATCAGTTGTTTTCATTAAGCGGTTTATTATTTTCCCTCAAAAATGAATGTTTTAGATTTTGTAAATTTTGTTTTTGTCTATGTTGTTGCTCCAGCCATTTCCATTTGCTAAAATAAATAAATAAATAAATAAATTAATTAATTAAATGTATTTATGTATTCATTCATTTGTTTGTTTGTTTATATAGGGTTGTCAGTTTGAAAATTATTATTATTATTATTATGATTATTATTATTATTGTATGCCCTTTTCAAATAATTTTAAGCAGTATTACAGGTCATTCAATTTATGCATAAAAAATATACTGAAACACTGCGATGAAGTCAATTATGAATTATATTTTGAATTAAAAATGATTGTAAGCAAGATGCTACGGAAACAGATTTAGAATTCACTTTTACCTTTCAATTTTTCTATTACTGATTTCATTGACTTTTCCTATGTTCGTGTTTTGATTTTTAATACATTTCAATTTATAACCTCATATACCTTTAAAATACTAGTTATATGTATTTGTATGTATATATTTAAGAGCAAACTATGTCGTTCTATTTTCTTTTTTTCTTCCCACTACTTGTATAATGTTGTTTTTGTTTTTTTTTTTNACTCTCTCTCTCTCTCTCTTTCTCTCTCTCTCTCTCACACACACACACACACACACAATGCTTCTTTCTTTTTGTGTTAAAAAGAATGATTACAAAACTACATATCTGACCACAAATAATTTCCTCAATCAAATGTATTGTGTTATTGAGTATATCATGTGAGATAGATAGATAGATAGATAGATAGATAGATAGATAGATAGATAGATAGATAGATAGATAGATAGATGACTGCTTGTCATAACAGGTCACAAAAGTCATGTAAGCACACTCATACAAATGGAATACACAAACACTAAAAATAAGAAACAGCAGCTATATACAATAAATATGTATATACACAGTACATTGGTGTCAGGTAATGTTCTGTAAAGTGTCATTCCTGTTCATGAAAAAAAAAACTGCATTCATTTTCTAAAAAAAGAAAGAAAAGAAAAAACAAAAAATGTACTGTGCATATTACTAAACAGTTGCATTGATGTGATTGACATAACTCTATGAATATGCAATAAAGTTTGTAATTATATTACAGTACTGATGTGTAATATGACATAATATATCTAATGTATATTTACAGTTATAGAAAATAAAAAAGAAATAATAACACAATATACAGAAATATTGTTATTCCTTTTGTGTGTAAATATTCTGGCATTATTCTATGTTGAAAGACATGATTCCAACTTGAATCATGTTTCTGAGATGATGATGGATTCTATTTCCTTTTTTGCCTAAATATTTCACACTAATTATAGATGAAAAGAAGGATGGATGAATGGATGTTGGGGAATTATATCAGACTTTAAAGTCAAAACATACAATAAAAAAAATGAAAATAAAAATGAAAAAATAAATAAATAAACCAGGTCTATAAATTCCAAGCATTAATATTTAGCTGAAAGCTAAATGTGATGTGTACGTGATGGTGAAATGAAATGACTGATATTATAAAGCTGCTGCTGCTGCGCTGAAATTTCTGCATTTCCAGCATGTAATAAATATTTCACATCCCACCAAATAAAGAGAACCACAGTGTGTTTGAAATATGAAAAATATTCTCATTAATGCAACTATAAACTCATTATACAAAGAAAAACATCACAAATATTATATATATTCAGAATTATTGTGCTGCTGTTGCTGATTTCATCGAAGCAAATCAGAAGCTATTGTGCAGTAAAAATATTTAGCTTGATATTTAATTTATTATGAACACATTGGCAGTACGTCTTATGTCTTGCAGAGTAAAATTACTGTAACTTTTCCAAAATAAATAAAGTATTTTAACTATTTTTCTCAAGGCTGCACAAAAGGATGCTTTCTTATTCCCACGCCCAGGGTTTAAAGTCTATGCAAAATATGAAATATAATATATATCTATATATCTATATCTATATCTATATCTATATCTATATATATATATCATTATCTTGCATATAAGTGAAACTCCAAATAGCCCTTATCATGACAAACTGCAATTTTTTTCTTTGTTTTTTTGGACTTTGACGGTCCAGTTCCTTTCAATTTGAATATGCTGTTAGGTTTTAAAAATTGAAGAACAGGTATGTATGCTTTTATTTCAAGTATAAATTTAACAAAAATAAATAAAAAATAAATAAATAAATAAAACAATCAAAACAATAAATTATCAAAATGTCTGAATTCTTAAGAAATTTTTATTCTACTGAATTCTTAACTGCTAAATAAATAAATAACACAATAAATAACAGCCAAACTTTCATAAGAATTCTCTGAGCTCTGAATATATAACAACAAAATGTTATATTATATATCATAATTATTGGCGATTGATTACATTTCTGTCTGTAATAAACGTCTTCAGTAAGCTTTGATTAGTTTATTGGCTGATTGGTCTTGGATAACATATTATCAAAGCTCACATAACAACAAATGACAAACAAATTAAAAACTATACAGATATATTAAAATACATAACTGTAAATATGTATAAATATAATGTGATAATGTAATTTAATACATGTAATGTGTGTGCTGAATATGAATAGGAGTGTGTGTGCTGTTTGTTTATTTGGGCTGAAGCTTAATATGATTATTAGAAAAACAAATTAAAAAAATGTAAAAAGCAATAAAAATAAAATATTAAATAGCTTTTTAAAAAAAATATTGAATACTAATAAATAAGGTTATCAGCATGTTTTATTACACCTGTATGATGCTGCAGTAATACAACAGAAGTACAAACTGTAATTTAGCAGTTTTGATCTAAATATGGCATTTCTTTATTTAAAAAAAATGGCAGAAAAGCTGTAAACAAACTAACTAAAGCAACTTTGTGTGTGTGGAGGAACAGGAAGAGTTCTCTGTAAAATCATCTGTAGTTATATTTGAAGACATAATAACTTACTGTAAATATTGTTAAACAAAAACACTGCTGAAAATTATGTTAACCTTTTACTATTTGTTTTTTTTTACAAAGAAAACAATAGATAGATAGATAGATAGATAGATAGATAGATAGATAGATAGATAGATAGATAGACAGATAGATAGATAGAACATAATTTTGCTCAACAAGTAAATCAACAAGGCATTTTGTCTAAGTATATTTATAGAAATTTTTAATACAATGTGATCTGAGGGTGGTGAGAGAGGAAAGGTCAAGAGGTCATCAAACTCATTTACTTAGGATTCGTTATCTGAGGACAATGATTAAGCACTGCAAATTATACAAAAATCAAATGATTATTGTTCACAGTTTCATGTCAAGAAACAGTTTAGTTTAGTTTAGTTTAGTTTAGCTCTGTTTAGTTTAGCTTATCTTAGTTTAGTTTAGTTTACATTTTACATGAGTTATTTTAGTTTATACCTGAAATTAGTTAATACTAAGTGGCCAGAAAAGTAGAAACACCTGTACAATAAATGCAATGCAATTCAACAGTCCTGCACTAAATGCGACCTGACTTCATAAAATGTTTCACTTTTGTTAAAAATGCAGTTTCAGCTGTTTGACTGTTGACTAGGTTTCATGACACACTTCTGGGCTGTCATATTAATATTATATTTNTCAGCTGTTTGACTGTTGACTAGGTTTCATGACACACTTCTGGGCTGTCATATTAATATTATATTTACGGGTGTGTCTAATATTTTGTCCACTACATTCACTTCTATGGAGGAGCCTAAATATTAGAAAACACGGTGAAATAAAAAGACAACAACAGACTCCAGCCTCAAAAATGAACATCGAGCTCAATCAACAACAACAGCGTCAACACAACAAAAAAATATTAGTTTCATAAAGTTACTACTTATAACAGGACCGCTGTATTGTATTGTAATGAACAGAAGTTTCTATTTTTTTTTTGGCCATTGAGTGCATATTAGTTTAGTTTAATAAGTTTNTCAGCTGTTTGACTGTTGACTAGGTTTCATGACACACTTCTGGGCTGTCATATTAATATTATATTTATGGGTGTGTCTAATATTTTGTCCACTACATTCACTTCTACTAATGAACAGAAGTTTCTATTTTTTTTTTGGCCATTGAGTGCATATTAGTTTAGTTTAATAAGTTTAGTTTAATAAGTTTACTTTACAGTGAGTTATTTAGTTTATTAGTTTATATATTAGGTTATTTTATAGTTTAGTTTATGAGAACACAGACGACACTTTTGTTAGTGTACATCTGCAAATGCTCAGTCAACATCTTTCATGATGGTTTTCCTAAAAAACAAAAAAAAAAAAAAAAATCGAATTGTGAGATTAAGTTTATGCTAAACTAAAGATTATGGTGACAGTTCAATGAAAAATGGGAGCTTACTTCCTGTTTCGTCGGGGTTAGACATGAACGCCCGTCTCTGCTTTTTACGCCAAAGCATTCACCTCCAGCTGCTCATGATGAATTTTTCATTACCTGCTAACAAATCAAGACTAAATTGTGTTTTATAAGAAATTAATTCAATATGCTTTTTAGTTGTACATGACTATTTTTATGAGGAGAAATGGCTATAAGATGCATGCTGAGTTGGACTTGCACATCTCTTGGTTTCAGAGGAATTGCTTTATTCTTTCACTTAAACCCAACAATTCCCAGAGTCCCTCATTCTCTGGAGATGTGTAATTTCCCTTCAAGTGTTTTTTTTTTCTTTTTTTTTTTTTTTNTTTTTTTTTTTTTTTTGCTTAGGCCTCCACACAGAGAAAAACAACAGTCTTAAACTTCCTTTGTCTGGTAATTTAGCTCTTCTAGCTAAATCGAGCTCTCCTCTCCACTTTTCTAAAGGCCCTTCATGCTGAGTCCCCCATGCTCTCACTCCTCCCCAACTGTCGAACAAGCAGTAATTGTCGAGCTATTTCAGTCTGGACCAAAGTGTTGGACTGACAGACCGTCATCACACACACACACACACACACACACACACACACACACACACACACACCTCCCCCATTCGCTGCAGCTGTGGATGAAAAAAATCATGAAATATGAATTCAGCCAGAGCTTCTGTGCAACTTTATACTTTCTTTATACAGGGACATATTGTAGTTTGTACTCAGCTGCATTTAGTTTCCTGTTAGCTTGGAGGTTCACATTTTACATAAAGTAGCAACTGTTCAGCAAAACCTTGAAAATATTTTTCTTTCTTTCTTTTTAATTTCCTTACCTCCTTCATTGCCTCCTTCTCATCTCCCATCCAACATTGCTTTATCTTTCTTTCTTTCTTTCTCCTTGCAAATATGTATCTTATATGATCAGACATTCTGTATATCCACATATAAAAAGTTTTATTTTAAACTGAATTTAAATATATGATATATTGTAACATGGCATTTATATATATAACAAAATATGTGGGGATAGCACTGACTAAAATACCATTTTATTTTATTTGTAGTCTTGTGTTTTTTAAGGTTTCATGATGGTTAAATGATATAAACAAAATAATAAACTTGCATCTCTCTCTCTCTCTCTCTCTCTCTCTCCGTCTCTCTCAGAGGCATTATATGTGATTGTCCACCCACTGTGATGAAGGATATCATCCTGCTCTTCCTCCTCTACTGAAGCGGATTTCGTCCACGTGACCTCAGCAGAAAATTCTCCCGTCGTGTTCCTGTTTATAAGGCAAACAGTGTAAAATCACCCTGAAAGCTTTTGTTTGTTACCTCGCTTCTCCGTCTCTGCTTACATGTGCTTCAACTAGTTTCAGCCATTCTGTAAAGGCACAAAAAGTGGCTGCCATGGTTACACGGCAACAAATGGGATAGCGAGAGTAATGTCCTGTAATGTAAATGGGAGTGGAAGACCGTGGATGTCCTTTCATCCGGTAACAAAGTAGCATGCATGTCCTTTCAGACACGTCGCTGAATGAAATGAGCGTCACCACTGTAAGAATTTGTTCCATCAGCTTTTCTTCACTCTTCATATTGTTTGTGTTACAGGTCGAACTGTGTTTTCTCTGCTTATCGTTCTATTAATCTATTCATTCCTACTTTTGTTTTGAGTTTCTAACATTCTAAAAAGGCTTGTTTATGTTGTTTTGTCACTTTTCATTTACTTTAGTTTTTTTTTTTTTTTTTTTTTTTTTTTTTTTTGATATAAGAGGCAAAAAGGTAACCAGCAGGTTACTTCCTGCTTCCACCTGGACACCTCAGTGTAAAATATTATTATCGCACTTACACCATGACATTCATGATCCATCGCTGTTGTTGCTATGGTAACCTGCACTTTAATTTAGAAATGTAGTTAAACAACTAACCAGCTATCTTTGCCCTATCATCATTCCCAACTTTTACAGACATCCACCAGCTCATCAGAAGTGAGAATTTACTGTGACTATTCTATACATTTATTAGAAATAATAGAATGAGAGGGGAAAAAAACAGAAATACAGTAGGATATATGAAATAAGCAAAGAAGGATGGGAAACAGAGGAAGAAAAGATGACAAGGAAGAGAAAGTGGAAAGAAAAACAAAAATAAGAAGGAAGTAAAACAGGAAGTAAAGAAGGAAAGACATAAAGGCATAGTAAAGAAGTACTCTAGTAACTCCAGATAAATATATTTATTAAAACAGCAATATTTCCCTCTGAAATGTCAAGGAAGAAAAGCAGACTTCCTCTTGAAATGGAAATACTCAACAAAAGTACCAGTACCTGGACTTTATGCTTAAGAGCAGTACTTTAGAAATGTACTTAGTTACTTTTTGTACATTGATTCTTTCATTTATTCCAAATAAATCTCTGTGTAAGTGAAATGAAATTCAGTGAAAATTCTTTGCCGCATCATCTCTCTTCATCATCTCACTGATCATACAGCAGAAATCCTTCATACGCAATTTAGCCTCTCATTTACACTTTATCTTACTGATTTCTCTCCAAAGCAATGAAATGCATCCATCTTCCCGCTGATAATGGAAGAGGACGGAAACATCGCTTCCGGGATTTTTATTTTTGTACATTTAGCCGGAAAATGACTCTGAACTGTCATAAAGTCAAATTCTCCGATGGAAACGTGTGTGTGTGTGTGTGTGTGTGTGTGTGTGTGTGTGTGTGCATGTGTGTGATGGCTTGCAGCCTCAGTCATCATGAATCATTGGTTTAAATGATCCTAGCATGCTAATTCCTGCTGATTCCTTTCCATGCTGTTATTATGAAAGTCAGCACAACAGTCATTAACAGCAGAAAACAGCTTAAAACTTTACCCATCTGACTCCTGAATGAACCCAGCGCAGCACGCCATGAAACATGACCCAGGATGAGCATATGTGTGTGTGTGTGTGTGTGAGCTTCCTAATCCAGGATTTATTGGCCATTAGTACAGCCTGAAAGTCATTACAGTTCATTTTGCTGCCGGCTTGACATTTTATTAGGACAAATACAGGCTTTTTGGATACACGCGCGTGTGTGTCTGTGTATGTATATGTGCTTTAGTGTTTATGTGTACTTTTGCAAGTGAGCGCGCAAGCGTGTTTGTGTGCATGAGTGACATTTTATCAGGACAAATTTCCCCACAGGGATGGAGGCCATGATTTCTGAGAGCAGGGAAAAGACTAAAAAGCCTCAAGAAAGAAGAGATGGATAGATAATAGAAGGACTGACAGATGGATCGAGAAAAGAAGGACTGACATGACAATGGATGGACAGATGGAGGGACGGATGGTTGGATCAATGGATGTAAGGATCCAAAGATAAAAGAACGAAGGCTTAGATGTGAGAGACTAAACAATGAAAGAATTGAAGAATAAAAGGAAGATGGGTGGGAGGATAAGATGCATGGGTCAAAACTGCAATGACGGGAGTTGAACAAATCCCAATGTTTCCACAATGAATCTGACAAAACAGAATCTGTTGAAGTACCTGACAGTTTCTAATAAGGCACCTCAATTGTAAACCTGCACAGTAACGCTCTTAAATGCATAATGGGAATCAGTCTTATACAACTTTTGCAAAGAAAATTACCAAGAGAACTTGTAGATAGTGCAGTAAATATAATGCTTACAGCTACGTAATTAATCTAGTAGCTGTTTCTCATTGTGTCCCAAATCGTGCAGTGACATGCTGAGCTGACTGCATTTTTACTTCTCCGTTACACTAGCAGCCGATCATGGCCAAGCTAAATTGAACCAAGCCATCACATTTCTGGTGCTGCTTTGAAGTCGTGCTGAAGTGGTAGCTGCCAAACTGTTTTGCAGCACACTGAATGGCTAAAACATGAATCAAAATTACAAGCAACAGTGGAATTGAAGACCATATTTTTAAAAAAGACAGACACAGTCAATCAGAAGCCCCTTTCACACATATACCAGAACAATGCATATATATATATATAGATAGATAGATAGATAGATAGATAGATAGATAGATAGATATAGGCAGTCCCCGGTTCCATTCCCATAGCTGTTCATGTCAGATTTGTACGTAAGTTGGAACAGTTACGTAAGGTGCATATCTAGCTTATATATTTTACCTTTCTATGCATAAGAAACATTAAACAAACGCTTCCAGATATCCTAAAACACTGTAAACATTAAACATAATGGAGGGAGGGAGAGAGAGAGAGAGAGAGAGAGAGAGAGAGAGAGAGAGTGGGGGGGTATAAAAAAACATATAGGTTAACACTTACTTTTCACTCCTATAGATGTCTTGCACGTCGGAAGAGTCATCGTAAAGTAGTGCTCCGTTCATTATTAGGAATCACTGTATGTAACAAATTTTTAATTTAATAGACTTTATGGCGGTCGGTTCGTAAATATGGGATATGGGTTGTTCATAAGTCAGACATTCATAAGTCAGGGACTGTATATATATATATACACTGTATAAACATACACACACATCATGCAAAGCCTCCTGTAATGAACTGGCTCAAGGTTCTGACAAGAAGGGAGATCACACATGAGTTACAAAAATTAAATATTTATTTTAAACAACTAAAAGCACAGAAATACTAAATTAACTAACAGAATATATAAGGGAAACAAAGCCAATCAACCAAAGCAGTGGCTGCCAGAGGAGAGAGAGAGAGAGAAAGAGAGAGAAGGAGAGTGAGATACAGTCTGACAGCAGCTCATAAAGCTGACCGGTCAATCAGACCAGGTGAACATTGTTCTCTCTGAATACCAACTCATTAATCCATTTGCCATGAAGTCAAAGCCACAAATAATTTGGAACAATCCAGAACAATCCTGGATGAGCCCCCATTTGTCACGAACTGGCTCAAGAGTCTGACAAGGAGGGAGGTCTCACATGTTACCAGATTAAATAGTTATTTTAGACAACTAAAAACACAAAAACAATAAATTAACAGAATATCTAAAATACACAAAAACAACCAAACCAGAGTCATATCTGCAGGGATGAGGTGGCCATTGTTCTCCCTGATGACCGAGTTCAAACTACAGGCTCCTGCCATGAAGACACCACAGGTAACCATGGAGCCTGTAGACCATGGAGGGNCAAACTACAGGCTCCTGCCATGAAGACACCACAGGTAACCATGGAGCCTGTAGACCATGGAGGGTTGTTACGTTTACAGGTCGTCAGAGAGAATTAGTTCCATAAAATAAATACTTAAATCTTTGAATTCATGTATGACCTTCCTCCTTTTCACAACCTTGAGCCAGTTTGTGACAAATGAGCAAGTCCACTTCCCTTACAAGTCACTGACTTAAACCTATGATCAGCCCAACCTTTACCAGGTAGTAAAAAAAAAAAGGCAGAGAGCATCTGCATATCTAGCTCTGTAATGTAAAAGTATGATTTACTGCAGCAAAAAAAGAAAAAAAAAAAAAANAAAAAAAAAAAAAAACACTATATGTGTCTAAAATAAAACTTCCTTTTTTTCTTTTTAAGTTATATTTCTGGCACTTTATTTGACAGGATAGTGAACAGAAGCAGGAAAACTTGGGGAGTAAGTGAGAAACTTTTCAAATAAATTTAGCCCAGTTTTCATCACCAAAATCAGGCCTCCTTGGCTGTGCTGTTATGAGCTCTTCCAACAGTGCAGTAAACTTCTCCTTTGGGAAGAAAAAAAAAAAAANAAAAAAAAAAAAAGAAAAAGTGTCATATCCACAAGACACTCCATGTAGAATGCTTGGTCCAAAATCTGATTGTCTGCATAGGTTTTCTGTCACAAAGAAGATAATTTTTACTTTTTATAATTTCATTAAATTGTATTTCATATTATTAAAATCCAAGTAAATCTGATTGTAACTTAGCAGTTAGATGTTTGGTTTTGATATGATAACATTTTTAGTAAAACTGGACTTTAAAAAAAAAAAAAAAAAAANAAAAAAAAAAAAAAAAAATCTGGAGTTTGAATAAAATCATGAATCACGTATCATCACATTCACAAACAGACAGCAAACCATTTTAATGAAATATAGTCCAGCTTTAACCTGTAAAGACTTTGGTCTGGGCATCAGTGCAGCAGTTCATCTTTAGCCTAACATTTACTTTGTTATGTAGCATTTTTGTGCAAATACAACTGAAGAAATACACAGTAAGATTTACTTTACTATCCTTTCCTGAAAGTTCCAGATATTAGGTTTACAGGTCATTTACTCATCAATTTGTGTACNAAAAAAAAAAAAAAAAAAAAAAAATCAAGTTCAAGAGACAAAGGTACAGTGATGCAGCATTTTCATATGATGGGTCCATACTTTGTTTGGAACCCATATTTCTGCTTTGACTGATTAAGTAGAGATGGCTGGTTCACAAATCATCTACTCAAAAAGAATCGATTCTTAGTCCATGAATCGATGATCTGGCTGACAGCCGTAGCTGAACCACATACTTCTGGTTCATTCCAGTCCGTGATATAAATGAATGAGATTCAATATATTTATCTACTTTTTCTTTCACAACATCCCGTCTTTGAGATTAATCAACACATTCTAACTCCAACTATAAAACTAAAGTCTGTTTGGCTCAGGCAATCTAGTTTGTGTGGTACAAACACTGCTTAAGTGGCATATGATGTAGTGTATGTGAACGTCCACTAGGTTCACACTCACAGACAACTCATTGAGTTGAGACAGACACAGAGGGCAGAGCCAACAGAGCCGTGAGAACTGCGAGAACCGAGAGAGCCACAAGACTGGCGAGAGCCATGAGAGCCGTGAGAACTGTCAGAGCTGGGAGTGCCAAGAGAAATCACCACTGTTTGAGTAGGGGAAGAATGACAGAGCTTGCTGGAAGAGATTAAAGCCTGCTAGTTGTTCACTTTATGATGACATTTCAGCTCAGTCTCTCAGTATATTGAAAATAAAAGGAAGTGATCCCACAATCCATTATAATGATTACACAAGCTAACCTTAACAGCAGGCAACAAAAGCTGACGCACAGAAGTATGGAGGTGTGCGGACGCCCCCCCCAGATGAATCTGTGATTCGGTTTGAACATGAACCAGTCTTTCTCATAGGATGATCGGACTGATCCGTTTCTTGTAAATGAATCGAACTTTCCATGTCTAAGTCTGGAGTTACACTACAAGTCTTAATGCTTAATTCTGATCTTTTGCCTATATCCGACTATTTGTTCAGCGTATTTACATTTTCTTTTTTAAGTGGCTCATATCTGATATATTTACATGGCTTTAACCTGTAGCAGCCCAGATGCAGCTGTGCACGCACACATTTCTGCGACAGATGTAAAAAAAAAAAAAAAAAAAATCGCTTCAATGGATGAGGGAAGTGTTTAAAAATATGCTCAGCATAGAAACTTCCAGATGCAGAGAGAAACATCTGATATGTTGTGTGAGCGTTTATCTCTCCTATCAGGACATGTATTTTCATCAGGTGATCACCGAGGAGAAGGGAGACTTTTGCTGCTGTAAAGGCAGCCTGTTATCACACACCAACACGTCTATTTGACATAAACACACATCAGTATGTCTGATATATGTAGTATGTCTTCCATTTCTGTTTACAGAGAGTGATCATTGTATTGATCGCTTACATCATCCATATGCAGACAAGGTAGAACATGACGTCGGAGTCGGAATGGGAAGGAAATTTCGATCTGTGTATTTAGACAGCAGTCACATTGGCAGATATCCGATACGTATCTGATTTATTTCCACATATGCAAGTGGCCCAAATCGCATCTGAGCATATCTGATACCAAGTCGCTTTTTACCATTTACATCTTCAGGAAGCATATCCAATATGTGTCGCATGTGCGCAAAAAAAACGGAATCAGGTCACATGTGCGTGGTGGTGTAAATCCAACCTAAGATGAAGTGCACGTATCACTCCTTGTTATTTCTCATCTGTCTGTCTGGGAGTGAAATCTTCAGTGTAGCATAATTTGCACCCACAGTGTCCTGTGATTTTCACAGCTGACCACTTATCCAGAATATTCTTCTCAGGGAGGAAACGCTGCAAACTGGGTTCAGTCCATCATGTGACACTGACAGGGATTTCCACAGGCAAATAGTACTGATTACATTTACAATAACCATGCAATCAATCCAACTGCATCATATCCATCATATCAGACTGAAGCAAGCCGCAATTTTCTTCTTTTCAATAAAAATACAAAATGAACAATATATCAGTCTGTTGGTGTCTGTCCATGTTGTTTGTTCAAGTCTTTTGAGTTTATTTGATGACAACTGCATTATTTCATCTATAAATGTATGTGTGTACTACTTGTGCATGCATGCGTGCGTGCGTGTGTATGGATGGCATTCGAAATTTTAATTCTGCTACAGTTCACCAATCTGTAGTACTGTAATGTATGGATATTACAGTTTACAGTAGCCTATGTTGCAGGGAACCATTAAACATACAAAGACTCTCTCTCTCTCTCTCTCTCTCTCTCTCTCTCTCTCTNACACACACACACACACACACACACACACACACACAGAGGCACTTTTCCCTAATAGAATTCACCAATCATAATAAACCTTCTAGGGAAACAGAAGAAATGAATTTGAGAGAGAGAGGAACAGAGAAAGTTACTTGAGAAAATAGGACAAATGTACATCTCAATAATTTTATTTAACCCAGGTAGACATCTGTATTTTGCAAAAGCAACACAGTAAACCAATGATGCACCAAAGTGCACTTTTTGTTTTAAAAGTGACTTATTGGGAGATTTTATTGCTTAATTTCTACCCTAATGTCACTCCTGAGGGACATTTGAGTAACTCCAGTGTCTATGTGGACCTCAAGAAAACATCAACTATATGACCAAAAGTATAGGGACACCTGATCATCACACCTATATGAGCAGTAATATGGAGTTTCTCTTCAATATGACACCTGTTACTGCCAGTGTTTGTCCATAGAGATTCCATGGCTTGTGCTTGATTTTATGCACCTTATGGATGTGGCTGAAACACCAGGGCCCAGTTGTTCAAAAAATTTAATCTGGATCAAAATGATGGAAATCCCATATTTTGCTATCCAGGATCAGGTAATCCATTTTACTTTTGTGCCAGTTTTTCAAAGCAATATTGGACTGGATCACCCTGATCCAGATACAAACTTTTCAAGATTGCCCAATCCGGATTATCAGAGCTCTAAATGTGACTACATATCACAATGTAGCTAGTAGCCAAAGGCGTAGGTTTGGTTTCAACATTAGTAGGGATGTTTTTTTTTTTTTTNTTTTTTTTTTTTTTTTCCCCCAGTTGACCAACATGCTTGATTGTGCTGCACTTGCTGTGTCTTATGCTTTTCTATGTCATACACACATATAAAGAACTTCATTGTGTAAAGTATTTGTTTTGTTCATTTATATATTTATTCATTATTTATGATTTATTTGTTATTTACTTAAAAAAAAAAGACTTGTATGGCTTTTTTCTCATTCCTCCTATCACAGGCCCCTAATGGCTCAGACACCAGCATCCACAATCTGTTTTTATGTGAGACAATGTGATCAATAAACAAAATTATTCAAAACAGTAGCCATTTAAAAACTTTTTTTTTAAATTTTAAGTATTTTGTTTCACAAATAAAAAAAAAAAATAATAATAATTTGCTAGCGCGACAAGACAAAACAGTGAAAACCTGTATACATGCCAATAACGCTTCCAACAGGCTGCTCACTAGCGGCATTAAACTGTGAGATTCAACTGACCAAAACATGCTAAAATATGAATACATTTACATTCTTACCGACATTGAAGATAAAAGTCCTAAAAAAAAAAGTTCCCTGATAAATTTTCGTCTCCATAATTCCTTTTCCGTTCCATTTTAGAATGTATACTAAAAGTAGCCAACCTTTCTACAAGCTTTGAGTTGATTGACAAGGATTTTATCCAATAGCAAATGCTTAGAGTTAAACTGACTAATCACGTGCTTCGGCAGGTAGTTTCACTGTGGTTATAACAGCTCACCTGAGCCTGCATCCTCACCCATGGTGTCAAACTGCTGCTACCAGGATTTTCCTGATAAAAAACATCCCCTTCCATTTTATATTTCTTTTAAACAGTCAGTCCGCTCATCTAACCCACAACAAGTAAATAAAAACAAGCAATTATACAATATTCACAAATACATTGTGGATATTTTAAATGTGTTTTAAATCATTAAAAGGCCAAATGTCCAATAGTTAACAGAATAAAGAACTTCAGAGTTCTTTATTTGTGGAGAGACCAGCTTTGTCACTGTTATTAATATACAGTGATAAATGACAGTTAAAATTAAATATTTTTTTTTATTCAATACTGTATTGACAGTTGTTTGGGGGATTATTTTATGGGGACAAACTCTTTTTTTTTTTTTTTTTTTTTTTTACTTTACTGTACTGAAAGGCTCTATAGGTAGCCTAATGTCTACTTTATCTACTTTATCACTGTAACAGTTAAACAAATCAAGTGCAAAATATAAATATATGTATATATATTACATGATACAAATGTATTATTTGACCAATTTTAAAGTTTTATTACATTTTGTTCCTGAAATCCACTCTGAATCCATCCTTCTGCTGGGATCAGTATAATCCTAATTTTTTGGATCAATCCTACTCAAAAAGTTTTGAACAATGCATATTGAAGGTTTGATCCAGGTTAAAACAGAAATTGGATTACGTGATCTGATCTGATTTCAGGATCCTTTTTTTTTTTCTTTTGAACAACCCATTTTCAAGATTTGATCGAATCGGATAAGCCCAAATCCGATCAGATTACTTTTGAACAGCTGGGCCCAGAACTCAATAATTAGGAGGGGTATATCCACATAATACTTTTGATCATATAGTGTATAGTCATCCCAGGTACCCTCTCTGGTCCTCATTGTTTGACCAAAGTGCCCCACTTGATGGCACACCCCCTACTCCTCATTTTTGGTTAAAGGACCATACTGATGGTTTTGCATGTTTGAACCAATATATACATCTCGCATACACGTTATGTTACTGGCAACCATTTCCCAAAACATACTACTGAATATTAGAATTGTATTCCTCAGACTGCCAGTTGTTTCAGTTCATTCCAATACACTATCAAAATTAACCTGTAGAGACTTGAAACATGCTTGAAATACATAATTCATCACAGTGAACACTAGGTCTATTCCATTTTTTTTTTTTTTTTTTTTGTCAAAATAACTTAATTTAATCAGTTCAACACAGAGCTGCATGGAATGATGTCTCCACCACAGAATATAGGTCCCAGGAGACAAAAGCTTTTAAAGCAGTCTTGGCCAAGTCTCTCTTGAAAGAGAGATTTTTTTATCTCCATGAGATCTATCTGGTAAAATAAAGGTGAAATAAAAATAACATAAAATAAAAAGAGAGAGAAAAAAATGACCTTCCCTTCTACATTCAGATGTACATGGTGCAGGTGAAACACTGAATTTCTAAGGTGGGTGTATCACCTAAATATTTGATTTCAAAGATTACAGAATTAAAAACAAAAAAATAACTGGAACTATAAATGCAGTTTTATGTTTTGAAAATTGGTTGTTAACAATGTAATGTGTATGCAGGTCATATTTATTGAGCTTAAACATGTAAAATGACCAGTACTGTCCTTTAAGTACCCCTCTGGAAGGCCCAAGTGCCTCTTGGTTGGCTAACACAATTGTCTGTCAGCAAATAGGCCCAAGGTCCCTCTGTTCAGCCCCAAGCAGCCCTCTGGATGCCTTAAGTAGCCCTCTGGTCAATTACCTGTCTAGCGGGTCCAAATACCCCCTCTAATTGGCCCATGTGCCTGTTTACTCAGCCCAAATACCCCTCTGCTCAGCCAAGCTACTGTTCTGCTTAGCCCAAGTTCCCTTCTAGTAGATGGAAGTCAGCTTTATTGACCCTCTTGTTGGCCTAAGCACCTTTCTGGTTGGACCAAGAACACCCATGTTTGGCCTAAGCATACCCCTAGGCAGCCCAAGTACAACATTGGTCAAGTCAAGTCAAGTTTATTTGTATAGCCTACAATCACATACAATGTCTCAAACGACTTTACAGGCCCACACAACACATTAATGGTTCCCGACCCAGCCCAAGCTCTCTAAGAAGACAAGGAAAAACTCCTGAAAAAAAAACAAAAAAACCTTATCATATAAGGAAAAAATGGAAGAAACTTCAAGAGACAATTCAAAGAGAGATTCCCTCTCCTCATATGGCGGTGTGCAATAGGAGTCTTGGGTGGGGACCCAAAGAGAGATTACAAAGACACAGAAACAATAGAACATTAAAGAAGGATATAAAACAGCAAATAAAAAGAAAACCATGTATGTAAGGAACCGAATAAAATGGCAAATACACACACACACACACACACACACACACACACAAATAGAGAAAGAGAGACAGAGAGAANACACACACACACACACACACACACACACACACACACACACACAAATAGAGAAAGAGAGACAGAGAGAAACAAAGTCAGACTTACAAGAGACAAAAGGAGAGAGACAAGCAAAGAAAAGGAAAGCCAAGGAAACCGTGTAAATATTAAAAACAAAAAAACTGAATGAAATGGCAAACAATTAAAATGAAACTCTTAAACACACATAAAAACATAAAAGCAACAAATAATTAATACAACTAGATAATTAACATTTCCAAACAGATGTTAATATAGGAGATCTATATTTAACAATACCATGGATATCAGGTGGTGCCATCATAAAACTGCTGGACTGAGTAACATCATTTCCTGTCCTAATCGTTAGATCTTCTTTACCTACATTTGTAGGTCCATTTGGTCAACCTATCATTCTCAATAGCTACAAACCCTCTGTTCTGCTAGAGCACCACTATAATTGGCCCAAGTGCCCATCTTGTCCATCCACATAACCCTTGAGTTGGACCACATACCCTTATGGTCAGCCCAAATACCCCTATGTTAGATGCCTCATAAGTTGGCCTAAGCATCTTCTAGTTGGCTAAGTACCCTCTGGATATCCCTGTGGTCAACTATGATTACCTCACCTGCTCCTTTTGTCTGGCTTTAGGATAAAAATGAAGCCTGCTCTTCCATCCTTCTGATCTGAAGCTTTATCCTAATTGTACACTTGCATACTTTCACCATAACATCACAAGTTCTGGATTTTTTTTTTTTTTTTTTTTTTCTATTATAGGGTTCCCTAATCACTTGCTTGATGCATGACTCATTTTACCCTTCCACACATGCAGTCTAGTCAAGAAAAGTTCCTGCTGTTACCCAGGACAGCGGTATGTGAGAACCAGTGGTGGGCCATCAGGGTCAGCAAGGCCTTCTCTGCTGGCCTAGAGGTTGTCAGAATCAGAAAATTATATTTTTATAAACTAATATATATTTTAATTAATGTTATATTTATTTTACAAAGTTTGTTCCCATCAGTCTATTATTAACGTCAGTTAAGTTTGTTCCCATCAGTCTATTATTAACATCAAGCAGTGCAACAGAGAGAGAGAGAATAGCAATGATGCTATTCTCTCTCTCTCTGTTGCACTGCTTCCAGAGCAGCTCATATAAATTAGAACTTTTATCCAATCAGATTTTCCACTTGTGCTGTCTCAGGGTAAAAAAATCTAGCCTGAGGCCTTCAGAATCTCAAGTGAATCCCCTCTGCTATTCAAGCAAATGGGACAATGTTGTTGATTGTCATATCCTTTAACCAATCAGATTTCAAGTTTGCCATGTTGGGCGTATTCTTTTACACACCAGGGCCTTCTAGCTGGCCTTGGTCTACGTCATTGGAGGGCCAGTTTGTGGAGAGCAGCCTGCCAGAAATTCATCAGAAGAAGAAGAGAGCCAGTTAGCTAACTGGAGTAAAACTAGCTAGCACGTAATGTAGCATTATCTAATGTTTATTTAAACTTTCTTTCACAGCGTTTATATTTTTAGATGTAGTGTTTTAGATTTTGTTTAGATTTTTACCTAGCCCTGTTGTTTTTTAACATACATTGGCTGAAGGAGGAGAAGAAATGGATTTACTGGCAAAGCATTTTTCCAGAAGGATCTTTAAAGAAANTGGCTGAAGGAGGAGAAGAAATGGATTTACTGGCAAAGCATTTTTCCAGAAGGATCTTTAAAGAAAAGCTGGAAATAGGTACAACCATGTTGTTAAACTCTTTATAAAGACAGAAAGGAGGATGGACTTTGTGTTCAGATGATGAGCAGCTTTGGTAAGTTTGATGGATTTTTATGTGGCTGGAATTTGTGGAGAAGCCATTGAATACTGATTGTTATCAGTGTTTTACGACATTTTTGCTTGCTTGCTGGTCATATGAGTAAATGTGATGGTTGCTGTGAGTTTGTTCTTGTTTCTTTGGTAATGACACTAATTTAGGCTATGCCATGTCTATTTGTGATGCAGCATCCTGTCATAATGCGTAATAATGCTACATCCTATTCATCTCTGCAGTTAGTGTGTTGTAACTGACATAGGTGTTGTCTCATGTTAAATCATTTTATTCCACTCAATAAAGGTTAGTTACTGTCACTGTGAATATGGGGTGGTTACATCAAATGACAACAGCCTATAGCCCTAGTGTCATGGTGAGGTTATTAGAAGGTGGTTTAATTGCAGGAGGATAACACTGAATGCCTAGGTGTAAAATACATGGCCCGCCACTGGTGAGAACACATGCATGAATTGGGATGCAGGTTAAGTTGTTGCTGCAGTTGTCCTCCTTAGAATCCTGTTAGATTCATTTGAGAACATGGGCCGGGACATTTCAGGAAGACTGAGTGAGTGGGTGTGTCAGTGTCTTATTTGTCCTGTGACTCACTCATGACACTAATAAGCCTGTAGGCAACATGCTGGATTTCCAATATTACTGCACTTTAATTGAAATAATGTCTTGAAACTGGAGCAATTCCGAGATCAGGGACGTTTTGTCCATTAGGGCAGAGGACAAAATAATTTGTCAAGTTAAAGGAACGGTAAGAGATTCAGTGTTTACAACCAAATACAGTGTACTTTGTGCATCACGACTTCCTCTACTTCATTCTCTGTGTTGGTGGTTGGCAACTTTTAGGTACTTTGTTGCCACTGACTGGTTTGGTGGGATGATCACACCCCCTACCTGACTGGGAAATTCAGATTTAGGTGAGAACATTGTCATTGCAGTTATTGTCTTGCACATGAATGCAAATGTGAAAGGGGAACTAAAGGACCATTCCTGCACCAGGTAGTCCTACATATAATATATAATATGTATATATAATATAATATGTAATATACAGTATGTAATATATAACATATAATATAATAATACATATAATCCTACATTCTTATACATGTGTGAAAGGGGCTTCTGATTGAGTCTTTTATTTATTTATTTATTTATTTATTTATTTATTTATTTATTTATATATATATTTTATTTATTTTTTAATATGGTCTTCAGTTCACCTGTGGAAACTGGGGCAATTCCAAAATCATGGAGCTTTTGTCCATTATGGCAGAGGATGATATATTTTATTTTATTTAAGTTAAAAGAAAGGGAAGGGATTCTGTGGTTTACGACCAAATACACATTTTGTCACATCTTGCCTTGATATTCTTTTACTTCATTTTCTATGTGTTGGCAGTTGGAAAAGCAGCTTTTGGGTGCCTTGTTGCCACTGACTGGTTTGGTGCCCGAAATTTAAGGTTTAGGTGAGAAAAAGGTCATTGAGGCTATTGTCCTGCATCTTGTATACATGGGTGAAAGCGTCTATTGTGTACTAAATTGTTTCGCTTATCAGTCAAGCTAACACCTTAGACTGACTCTTGCTTATAGTGTATTTCTGAGGGTATATGTGTCTCTTATGTTATATGTCCATAGTAAGATTGATATATTGGATGCTGCCCTTCAGTCTCTTATTGTCCATTTATCAGACATCTATGTCATTCAATTAAAAAATGGAAAAATACTCCATAAATCTAAAATTAGCCATAAATTTACCTGAAACTTTTATCACAAAATTTAAATTTAGTGATTTCTCACGAATTCACAAAATTGTTGTGGCACCATAACTCACATGTATAACTCACATGTATAACTCACATGATTTTGCATATGAGTTGTGGTGCCACAACGTTTTTACCCTTTGTAAAGTTGGTGCCCTGACATCACTACAAACTTCTATGTGGAGCTAATAACTGCAACAAGATGCTCCAAATAATTATTTGCAGACAGTTAAGAGTAAACAGCTCCAGTGAACTTATTTGTTTATTTTCAAAGCCAGAGAGGATAATTGGTTGCAAACCCTAATAGGCCCTAAGTAATTGTCCCAACTAATAAATAAGTCAACCTCTAATTTGAATCTGACATCCCTTATTTTGGTGATATTGTCTTTTCCTGTAAACAATGTTAAAACAAATATATTTCCCATTTAGAAACTTTCCAAACTCATTTTGTTAGTAACCCCTCTTTCTGATACACTATGTTTCATACGATATAAACTTTTACAAGTACAAATTAAACTTCAGTTTTGTCAGTTCTTTCAAGGAGGACGTCAGACTGCTCTTTGCAGGAAACTGAAGATGTTAAATAAGAAACAATAATAGTTGATTATTATCCGACACAGATGTGGAAATTAAAGTTTTAAAACACCTACTCAGCCACTTTAACCTCTGATTAGACATCTTCTTAGGATTGTGTGGGCATTGACAGCAGATTTAAAGGATCATACTGGCCATTTTACATGTTTGTGCCTAATACGTATATTCAAGTTTCATACATGTCACATTACTGACAATCATTTCCCAAAGGATAAAACCATTTTTCAGCTTTCCTGATATTTTGCAAAACCTCTTAATCTAACTATAAGGATTGAATCTCTGTCTGTCTGTGGCACTAATATCTCTAAACCAAGTTGAAATTTGGCAGGTTCATTGATCAGGACCCAATGACTTGCAGTGTTGTGTGTGAAGTTGTTTGGATGAGTGGTTCTCAAATTGAGCTGTGCCAGTAAAAAGTAGTCCGTGATATGCTGTGGGCATGGCTGCATATGCTCCGCTCCACAGGCACTTATGGCAGGCTGCGGCACACACCATAAAGTCTGGCCCTGTCCAAACAAGCACGTTTTCAACATCACTGCACTAGTCTTTCAAAATCAAATATTCAAGCGATACACCCAACTTAAAAAATCGATGTTTTGCCTGCAGCTTTATGAAGTCACGGTCATTTGAATATTTCAATAAACGCAGGTCTTCTTTTGGGACTATATTCTTGGGTGGAGAGATACAGTTCATTCCACACTTTTTTATTGAACTTAAACACTAAAATTACGTGAATTAAAAAAAAAAAAAAAAAAAAAAAACATTTTGAAAAAAACGTGAATACACATCTTAATGATGATGGATTACCTATCCCAAGAAGAATGTTTCAAGTATCAACAAGTTGATTTTAATAATGTACCAGAATGAACTGAAACCAATGGAGNGAAGAATGTTTCAAGTATCAACAAGTTGATTTTAATAATGTACCAGAATGAACTGAAACCAATGGAGTTCTGGAAAGTAGGAAAAATAAAAATTAATTCATCGTTACAGTCGTATGCTTTGGAAAATGATTGTCAATAACATTATGTGCATGAAAATTGAATATTTTAGGCTCAAACATGCAAAATGGCCAGTATGGTTCTTTAAAGCAGAATTTTCTGATAGGTTTTTTGCTGATGGGGAAGGACAAATTACAGCTTTATGCTCATGAAGGTTCATCACAGAAAGCAAACTGTACCAAGCAGGATTAAAAGCCAAATTATACTTTCCAAGTCTGCATAGTAGTGCAAGTCGACAGGGGTCTGCAAAGGTCTGATGATGTAAATTTCATCCGAAGCTGTCCTCATGTACACCTCCCAGATTCTGACACACAGACCTACAAAAACTACACATGCATTAGAAAACCATATACTGTATATATGTGTGTGTGTGTGTGTGTGTGTGTGTGTGTGTGTATATACATATAATCTCCAACTGTGTTTAAAGGACCATACTGATGATTTTGCATGTTTAAGCCCAATACATACAACCATATACTGTACATGTTACATTAGTGACAGCCAATTTCCAAAACATGAAACTGTATTTTAGTTTTTATTTTACTTGTTTACTTATTTTATTTACTTTACCTAATCTTTCAAAATCAGATGTTCAGGTATACACCCACCTTAAAATTTAATGTTTTGCCTTCTAACTCTTATGCACAATGGTAGAAGGCACAGCCAGTTTAGTTTCTCAGTAAAAGCCGTCTTCTCCTGGGACTATATTTCCTGGTGGAGAAATACATCGTCTTCCATATATAGATCTTCTGGATGCATGAATAGTAAATCATGTGTGTTTATGATTATTTAATGCAGACGGGTGTCATTTTTCACAACAATGGTACTGTATATGAAGAAGTATTTACCAACTTTGCCTATTAGGGGCTCTACTGTGCCAAACCCCACACTGAGTGAATGTGCTCCAAGCATAGAGTGAATATATTCTACTATTATACATTTAATATTTCATAGCTTATATTCCTAACTTTACCAATTAAGATCGCCCTGGGGGAAGTAGGACTCTTGCTCTCTCTCTCTCTCTCTCTCTCTCTCTCTCTCCCCCTCCCCCCTTCTCTCGTTCTCTCCTCTCCTATGGCACAGTGTCAATTAAAATGACATCTGGTGTCACTGTCACTGTCGATGAAATGACATGTTTCTCCTGAAAGCCCTAATAGGATCGCCTCGCCACCACTCAACCCAAATCTCTGCTATAATTGTTTCACATTCAGTCATCAGCTGATGTTTGAAACTTTGCCCCTTTTTTTTTTTTTTTCCTCGCTCTGCTCTTCTTCTCTTCTCCATGTCTTCTTCTCGGAAGGCTCTTCACTTCCCCCCCATCTCTTCGTCCTGGGTTTCCTCTCCCCCAAAGAATTCATTTTCATTTATTTTGCCATCATGTAATGTACACAGAAAGAATGTTTAGTTTACCATAAATGATCAATAAACCAAATGCATGCTCATTAATGACAACAACAATACGAATACAGCAAAATCCTAAAATAAAGATGTGTCTATTGATTACTGTTGACCAAAAGTTTTGATCAAAAATTGACAAAATTTGGTAATTCATACCCTAAAAATGGTAATTTGTGCCCTGTAAAGGCTGACGTGTCCTCAACCAAACCAAAGTAAACCAAAGCACTTTGTAGCCATCTCGACCCAGAGTTGATAAACACGGCTGCACATAAGTGGTACAAAGGTACGCAAGCATGCCCTCAAATAGAAAATGCTCATTCATTTGCATACTTAGCAGCTATGGTGGGGGGTGG
>VXCM01003172.1:57500-61105 GCA_014773175.1 Lucifuga dentata | reverse complement strand
TGTGTGTGTGTGTGTGTGTGTGTGTGTGTGTGTGTGTGTGTGTGTGTGTGTGTGTGTGTGTGTGTGTGTGGTGTGTGTGAATCAGCTGGTCACTCTGATTCAAAAATGAGAAAAGGTCATGTAATGAGACAAAATGAAAGCAGGGAATAAGGGTAAGGAAATCTGCATTTGTGAATGTGTGTGTGCATGTGTGTTTGTGTGTGCACATGTATTGTATTTCAGTGTAAGTGATGAATATCCTCCAGAGTGAATATATTTAGAACTAACTGTCCAGAGAAGCTGTTAATTTCCCACAGAATACTCACTGAAATAACACACACGCCTCCTCCAAGTCCAACACCATCAATTATGGATGTATTTCACATTTTTATATTTATTTGCTCAGTTTTACTCGTGAAAAACTGATGTTGTAAAAAAATAACAGGAATATATATAAAAAATATTTTATTTATGCTATATTTTCCAGAGAAATACAATATTTTGGCCCTGATGACTTTATAAAACGTAAAAACTTTTATTCATCTTCTTATCCTCCAGTAAACTTATCTCATCCAAGCAGAAAATCATGGATAATATATTATAATTTTTGATTAACTGAAAGAAAAAGATAGCAATGCACTTGTTTTCTTAATTTAGCATTAATGATTAGATGAAAGATCAACTCATGTACATATTATATTGGTATTTGCAGTAAATGGGTAAAGTAGTGGTTCTCAATCCTGCTGTTGGCACCCACTGTGCTCTATTATTTCAATCTGTCCCTGCTCATTCAACACCTGATTCGTTAAAACAGATGTGTTCAATTGATGAAGAGCTGGTGCTTGCTGGATACTGATTGGCTAAACAGCTGATGAAGTGTTAATGAGGCAGATCAGATAGAAAATATGCAGCGCTGTGTGTCCCCACAGGAAAAATGACAATATCCTAGATAGCTTTATTTAATGTTTCAACCATCACTTTGCCCCTTGTGCATATAGTTTTTAAAGGATCATATCAGCGATCGTGCATGTTTGAGCCCAATGTACACAATTCATACATGTTACATTACTCCCAGCCATTTTTCAAAACATGCTACTTTAGCTGTGGACTTCATTTTTTTTTCCTACTTTCCAGACTGCCATTGGCTTCAGTTCATTCCAGTATGCTATAAAAAATCAACTTGTAGAGGCTTGAAACGATATGTAATCACAGCAAACAGCATGTCTATTAGGCTTTTTCTGTCAAAGTAACTTTTTAACCGATTCAACATGGAGCTGCATGGAAGACGATATATGTCTACGCCAGGAAATGTAGTCCCAGGAGAAGATGGCTTTTACCAAGAAATTAAATGATCGTGCCTTCTACAATCACATTTCAACATTTTATTGGTAAAATATTTGTGAGTGCCTGTCACCACGATTTTTTAACGATACAGTATAATAACAGAAATACCCCACACATACCCACGTACACCCCACCACCCACCCTCAAACTCAGCCGACTGGTCCAAAAAGAAAGGGAAAGCTTGAAATAAATAAGTAATAATAACGACAATGATGATAGGAACAGCAATAAAGACTATAATAAAAAAAATATAACAGTAGCACTGAGTAATAATTAGTAGTGACAATATTTTTTTTCTTAAAAAAAAAACAAACAAACCTGTTTTGCAAAACTTGATATTTACTTAACTCATTTAACTCTGTTGGTTATGATGTATTGGTGTGAGTATATACTGTATAGATAGATAGATAGATAGATAGATAGATAGATAGATAGATAGATAGATAGATAGATAGATATACTGTGTATATATATATATATAGCATGCCGTTCAGGAAATATTTCTCACTCAAAAGCTTGTTATCAGGTATGATACCAATATTGCCTTTCAGAATCATGCACAAATGTTAGAAGACAAAACACTGAATTTTAAGGTGGGCATCACCTGAATTTTTGATTTTGAAAGATTAGAGAATTAAAAAAAAATAACAGGAAAACTAAAATATGCTTTTATGTTTTGGAAATTGACTGTCAGCAACGTAACATATATGCAGGTTGTATACTGTATATTGAGTCAAACATTGACGTTTCCCCCCCCNCCCCCCCCATCCTTAATTTATTCAGATCACACATAGCAATCACATTTGGTTGTGGCCCAAAGTAACTGCACTGAGACCGCTTTGAGGAGGAGGTCTCAGTCCTGTTCCAAATAAACAAACTCCTGATCGTTTCGTTTATGGATTGGACACAATCTGAACAAACTACAGAGCAACCTATTGGTCGACTGATCTAGAAAGTTAGAGAGCTAGGTGTGTATGCTTTGAAAAGATTGTAACTTACTAACTTATCAGCTTTACCTAATATGTCTTCACCCAGTATGAACATGCTGAATGTTAGCATGTGGTTGTATGTGCTCAATATGTGGTCCATTCTCCCGTTCTGAAGGCAGCATAATGTGACACAAAAACAGCAACATGCGGTTTCACAGACGTTGTCATGAAGTCAAATTCAGCATTCTGCTGCCATGGGCTTTTTTTGGTACACGGCCCAAATGATGACTGTGACTGGGAAAGCATCCAACGTCTGTTTTTGACATGAAGTATGCAAGCCAGTATGTGAGCGATGCTGCTCGATCCTGCTCTAAATCTGCTCTGCACATTTTCCTTTATCTATGTACTTACTTGTTCTTCTGTATGTTCTCAAAAACTAAATCACAATCAATAATATCTCAAACTTATGCTGATTTAAGCCCTGAACTGCAGCACGAGAAGTGGATCATTTCCATTGACAACTGTCGATTTTAAGCACTTCCTTTATAAGTGGGACTGTTTTGAATACCGTACAAAAACTATACAGTATTGTCACACTGTGGTATTTTAAGAACTTCATTTATATGCAGGATTGTTCAGTGTTGTCACATTGTGTATCATAAAAACTTTCTCTCTGTCACTGTGTGACCACTGCTCCAACTATCATTTATTCATGAATATTTTACTATAAGCTATGTGTCAGGGCAGATTATGCCACACTTAAAACACCATCATCTCCATCACAGTGTCCTGTCTTATTTCTGCTCTTCAGTTGATATTTAGTTTTAAGATTTTGTCAAGAGGTTGACCCGTGTCAGGATACATTTAGCTTCTTTAAATGTGACTCTAATTATCTGATCTATAAAATACCATTGTGTAAATGTCTTTAAATGTCACTCATCAGCCTAAAGCTCCAAATAACATGGAGGGAAATTAAAAGACCCTTTAAAAGCTGTGCAAAAGGTCGATTATATAACATTTTCAGTACAATAAGTAATTTTCATCTAGATCATCACACATCATAATTTTAATGCAGATTTCCACTTTTGAAAGGCTGGATGGTGGTTGATGGACAACATCAAGCAGAGTATAGAACATTCAACACAATAAAAGAGTGTTAATTTACTGAAGCATAATGCATTACAACATGTAACACACAGCATGTTTTGCGTGTTCATGCATAAAGAGTGAAAATCCATAAAATCTGAGATATGTTGTATGTTCTTTTTTTATTTTTTAACAGATTAGCTGAAAAAGTAATGGATGAAAAGGAATGAAGCAGAAAGAAAGAAAGAAAGAAAGAAAGAAAGAAAG
>VXCM01003172.1:12500-52500 GCA_014773175.1 Lucifuga dentata | reverse complement strand
GTAGGTATAACTTCAGCTTTGGAGAATATGTACAACCAATATCTCAAATGAATGCAGTGCATGCATGGCAGCCATAATTCATACGTGCATGAGTAGTTAAAGGATCATACCGGTGATTGTGCAGGTTTGAGCCCGATATATACAATTACTGACAACCTTACTGACAACATTCCCAAAATATACTACTTCAGTGGTAAATTTCATAATGTCTTTCCTACCTTCCAGACTGCCATTGGTTTCAGTTCATTCCAAAAAGCTATTAAAATCAACTTGTACAGACATAAAACATGCTTGAGATATGTAATTCATCACAGCAAACAAGATGTCTATTAGTTTTTTGTTTTTTTTTGTTGTTTGTTTTTTAAAAAGTAGTTTTTTAAAAATAAAGTAGCTTTATTTAACAGATCCAACACGGAAGATGATGTATTTCTCTGCCAGGAAGTGCAGTCCCAGGAGAAGACAGTTTTTAGAAATTAAAAAGACTTCTACAACAGTACATAAGTGTTAGAAGGTGAACATGTTAGAAGGTGGACATATCACCTGAACATTTGATTTTGAAAAGTTAGGGAATTTCAAAAATAATAATAGGAAACCAAAATATGGTTTTTATGCTTTGGAAAGTGGTAATCAGTAAAGTAATATCTATACAAGTTGTGTATATTGGGCTCAAACATGCATGATCTCCAGTATGGTCCTTTAATGTCAAGTACAGTTTTGGCTTTACAGTACAGGTAACAGTACAAGTAGACTTACTAGCCAGTGTTGAATCTTAGGGCATGGATTGAAAGTGAAGGGTGAGTACTGACATCACACTGGGGGAGGGGTTTGACACTTTATCAAGCCACTGATGAGACTCACCTGGCTCGCTCTCAGCTGATTGAAGTCACAGCAGCCATCGTGCCACCACAGTCTTTGGAAGCCTTTTTCATGAGAATGTTTTCATTTGCCAATCGCTTTTGTTACATTTATAAAATAAAATCTGAACTACCTAACGAGAGAAGAGCGGACTGGACCAAACCAGTGTGGCCTACGCTGGGGCGATCACCGAGCTAGAATAAGCCAACTGGAGGGATCACGTCCAGGATCTGAGTCAGGCCCTGCGGATGAGTCAAACCTGTTCCCCCAGACAGGGAGAGACTACAATAATGAGGGTGAGAAAGGAACATCTTCACGTTAATTACATCACGTGGGGTCAGACTATCAGGTTACGGGCACATTAGGCTGAAAAGTAGGCAATGAGTGTATCTTCTGCTATAGCCTAGCGTCCGGCTTTCGTAACACTAAGCTAGCAAAAAAAGCAGCATACTTACACCTTCATCGCTCATGGGACTCTCATTTTAAATGCCAGAATGGCTCATCAAAAACTGTTTGTCACCACGACTTTGGTGACAAACAGTAGAAATCGGGAAAGAAATCAGTTGTGGAGATAAGGACATGGGCCGGGCCGGCATCATCAGATCGAGTGCTGGAAAACAGAGTCGGTGAGTATTTTAGAGGATAATATTTCCACAACTGTCTCTCTGTAGAGGCTTTAACAAGGTTTTCTAGATACAGCCCAGGGGCTCGCTGCAGGCAAGGCTTTCCAATCAACACAGACAGAAAACGCTGAGAGCTGCTCCATGCACGCAGCAAAAAATGATAAACACAGTATTATTACAAGCATGGCCACGCATGCAAGCACAGAACGTATGTTCACACACACACACACACACACACATACACACACACACACACACAAACACAGAGAGAGATAGAAACAGAAATACAAGATTTCCAATTAACACAAGCTGAGTTAATGCCTCAAGGACACAGAAAGATGAGACCATAATTAAAGTCGACTTTATTATCCTCTTACAAACTGTATGTTGTTCAAAGGCATAAAACAAGAAAAGAAAAACACAAGGACATAAAAATAGAAATGGTAAAACAATAATCTGCACTTATATAAATGTCAGCAATGCATCTCCTGAGCACAAAAAAAAAGACACTTACACACTCTTTTCACACCCCACACACTGTGATTTGCAGAGATTCGACTGTATGTCTCAAGACTTGAACTTCATACATACCATTAACGCATGTTTGCATAAGTTTTAAATCCACAAATTTTAAATATGTTAGAATTGAACACAGAGAATATCACGGCTCCAAGTGAAGACTGAGGGTTAAATATGCTGACCGACAAACAAATGACATTTATTCAAGTACAGCAATTTAAAGGTCTGTACCTGTAGTTTTATGTTTGAGCCCAATAAATACAATCCACATACACATTATGTTACTGACAACCATTTCCCAAAACATGCTTTTGCAGCGCTAAATATTAGTTGGGCTTTTTTTTTCCTACCTACCAGACTGCCATGTTTCAATTAATTCCAGTATGTTATATTAAAATCAATCAATTGTGGAGACTTGAAACATGCTTGAGATACATAATCCATTGTAAACTAGCAAACATGACATATTTTTTATTTATTTAATTATTTATTTATTCATTTATTTTATTTACTCTTTTATTTATTTATTTATTTATTTATTATTTTTTTTTTATGTTACTTAATTTAGCCGGTCCAACACGGGAGCTGCATAGAAGAANTATTTATTATTTTTTTTTTATGTTACTTAATTTAGCCGGTCCAACACGGGAGCTGCATAGAAGAAAATGCATATCTCCACCAGGAAATATAGTACCAGGAGAAGACAAAAAATTAAATGTACTCTACATTCAGATATATATTAGCAGGTGAAACACTGAGTTTTAAGTTGGGGGGAATCACTTAAAATTTGATTTAGAAAGCTCAAGGGATTTGGCAAAATAGCAGCAAAAATAAAATACAGTTTTATGCTTTGGAAAATGGTTGGCAGTCACATAACATGTATGTAGTATTTATTGGTTTTAAACATGCAAAATCACAGATACGGTCTTTTAAGTACAGTTTAGGTACTAATTAATACTCTTTGGAAGACTTTTTACTTTTACTCCACGACATTTCAGAGGAAAATTGTGTTTTTTTGTTTGTTTTGTTTTGTTTGTTTGTTTTTACTCACTACATTTATCAGTCAACTACTGTTAGTTATTTTAACAGATTTTACATGAGATAAATTGTGATTCTCAGCTATAGATTTAAAATTCTTCAAAAATTGGCTTTTTACATGTTTTGGAAATAAGAAATATAATAGAACATGTCTGTTAGACCTTTAGAATACACACGATGTGTTTCAGTGAGTTCACTGAATCTAACAAAACTGTTTGTTTCCCCCTAAAAAGAACTCCACAGGGGATCTTGAAGTCATTCACCTAAATCAAGCCGAACCACCAGCTATGTGAGCATTGAAGCCTCTGAAATGACCTCTGGTGTCATCTTCAGTACTTGTTACCATCTCAGCAGCGATCATTGTGCACAGCGCCTGTTCTGTGCAGGCAGCCAAACCCCGAGAATGCAAAAGGAAAGAAGACATTGTGATTGAAGGTTTGGAAAACTCGTTTTGGAGCTCAGATTTCATGTCTCTGGGGAGCTAACGGGTCTGTGTGAGGAGCAGCAGAGTTCAGTCAATAAAGGTCCAGGAAGGCAGACAGCAAGTCAATACCACATTTACTGCACAAGCATATATACAAGAATCCATGAGAGTGTGTAAATGGCTGTCATTTTTTTTTTTTTTTTTTNTTTTTTTTTTTTTTTTTTTTTCAGTCTGGGCTTTGTGATTGATCTTCTCAGTGATCAGAAAGAACACTTCTACATTTTCTGTCTGCAGTTTTGGGACAAAAGAAGAAGAAACCTATGCTATGAAGCAGAACACGTGTGCTGCTGCGTTGAGATTCCACATGTTCTTTTGCAAAATCAGATAATAGTATCATATCATATATGCAAGTTGCATATATTGGGCTCAAACATGCACGATCACCAGTGTGGTCCTTTAAGATAAAATCTTTTTCTTTTCAAATATGTTTACTCAAGCACTGTGCTTAAAGGACCATACCATCCATTTTGCATGTTTTGCATTTTCCATACATGTTATGTTACTGACAATCATTTCCCAAAGGATAAAACCATATTTCAGCTTTCCTGAGATTTTGCAAAAGCTCTTAATCTTTCAAAATCAAATATTCAAACAATACACCCACCTTAAAAATCAATGTTTCACCTGCTAATAGTTATGCAGCCTTATGAAGTTATGGTTGTTTAAATTTTTTGATAAATGCAGGTCTTCTTTTGGGACTATATTCCCTGGTGGAGGCATACAGTCACTCTGTGCTTTTTATTGTGCTTAAATGTTAAAATTACAAAACTTCGAAAAACCTGAGTATACATGTTGTTCATGATGATGGATTACCTATCCCAAGAATGTTTCAAGTATCATCAAGTTGATTTTAATAGCGTACTAGAATGAACTGAAACCAATGGCGGTCTGGAAGGTAGGAAAAAAAAACAAAAACCCTCACCGTTTCAGTAGTATGGTTTGGGAAATGATTGTCAGTAACCTTACATGTATGAAAATTGAATATATTAGGCTCAAACATGCAAAATTGGAGGTATGGTCCTTTAAGTACCGTTTTGAGGTTCCTCTGCTTTTGAGTATTTCTATTATGGGAGACTTGATATGTTTCCTCTACTATATTCACTGTAGTCAACATGAAATAAATATACCTGTAACTTGTATCTCCCATCCTCCTTCCTTCCTTCTTTCTTTCCTTGCTTCCTTTCCTTACTTTCTTTCCCCATTCCTTTTTTCCCCTTTTCCTACTTTCTTTCTATTTGCAGTAATATTGATCATTTATCAAATTTATCATTTCCTTCCGATCTTTCCCAATGCAGAATACATATTCAAGGAAAACGGCCATATTGGACCTAATTGTCACAAAATCACAACTTTTAGGAAAAGTGCTGACAGCAGCCTCATCAGCGTGAGGACTCTCACTGACTGTCTTTGTTAAATTTGGTCACCCAGCTAGTGAGGTGTCCAAAAGTCACTGTTGCACAGACAGGGGTGCTGTCACCTCTACACCAAAAAATCTAATGACGTCAGCAGAGTTGGAAACTTGAAAACCAAATATATATTTTTATATATATAGATATGATGGGGATTTAATCATGTCTGTTGGGAATTGGGTGCAGCAGAGATAACATGTACAGCGAGTAGAAACATAAGCAGATACTAAACGGATGTTGTTGTGAAAGGTGCCTCAGGGTGGGGTCTTTATGCACCGAAACACAGCTTTAGCTCGTTTAGGCAGCTTCTTGACTCTCCGTGACAATCTGTTCATTACATTTTGATTTGTGCGTTCAAGCAGAAGTTTTGCCCTGATGGTCATAGTGCTTGTTCAGCTTTCACATTTAGATGGGTTGGTTGATTAAACATCAACAGTCTTTTGAATAAGTCATTGTTTTATTCTTTTATCATTTTCTGTTTTTCTCTATCTCACACTCCTGGAAATCAAATTCATTTGGATGCAGATTTCTAAACTGTTGTTCAGACAAAATAAGCAATTTGGAGATGTTAGCTTTGGCTCTGGGAACCTGCAATGACCAGCTGAATTTACTTTCTGTTTTTCTTTTATTAATTAATTAATTAATTTATTTATTTATTTATTTATTTATTTATTNTTACTTTCTGTTTTTCTTTTATTAATTAATTAATTAATTTATTTATTTATTTATTTATTTATTTATTTATTGAGATAGTATACTCTAAATGATTAACTGATAATGATATAGTCAACTTAAACAGCAACTTAAACAGCTCTGTAAAGGTTTTCTGTACTTTTTTCTATGTGCTTCCTCCCAGGTGCCTTTCTCTCCCATCTGCTACAATTCATCTGAAGGACAATGAAGCTGGAACTTTTTTGAGCTATTAACAGTTTAAATATTATAAACATCAAAGACATTTATGGATAAATACAGTATGTGACAAATTTAGTGCATACTGCCCTTAATTGTTTAATAAATTTTTCCTGGGAAAAACTTGAAAAAGAACTGGAAAACTGAGTCGTTTCAGAGGTACATCACATTAACTGTCCTGCTTTAATGTGAAAATAAACTCTACCTTATTGCAGCATCGTTATGAGCACTGAGCAAAAACAGGCTTTAGGTTATGTCTCTTTAAGGCAACAAGGTAATGCCCAGGGACTGTAAACTATGGATGCTGGCCAAACACTCACTCACTAGCCTCATACTTGGTAGGTGTGTCTAACCAGGTGTGTATGCAGGTAAATCCAAATGTGTTACATGTCAACAACAGTATATTACAAAAGAACGAATCAAAAACTAAGCTCTTACTAACCTGTATTTCTACAAATAACTTTTTTTCTTCATTTTAACAACTCACAATTCTTACGATATTACTATATATGACACTAAAAATGAAGGAAAATTAACTTTGTGTCGCCTTTAAGAAATCCACCACAAATATATTTAATCAGATAAGTCTAATACAAGTCTAAAAAGTGTTCCTGTGAAATAAATTCAATGGTATAAATCCAAAATCCATATCAATATAGTCACGTGATTGGTCCATTATAAAGAAAACAGCACCACCCACTGAAACTCAAGCTTTAATCAAAAATCCAAGGGAGATAGTTTTCTATATTACACATCTCACAGTGTGTGTGAGTGTGTATATGTGTGTGTGTAAGAGAGAGAGAGTCACTGTGTGTGGCCTGCTTCTTATTCAAAGTGACATTTTAAGCCGTTTAGCTGTCACTCAGCAACGCAGCAGCACAGCTTTGATGACCACCCCCCCTGGGGGGNCCCCCCCTGGGGGGTTTTGGTACGACCCAGTGGAGCCTTGCCTGTTAATAAGGGTCCTGGCATGTCCAGTGGGTGGGGGGGTTTGACAGGATAAGTGGCTATCGTAGCGGGAGCGACACAGCTGAATAAGTTCAGTCTCTGATGTGATGTCTAATAAGATTTTAAAGGGGGGAGAAAAAGGAGTCAGAGTGGAAATTTCAAATCATTTGAAGCTCATTTTGAATTTTGTTTTTTTTTTTTTCTCTCTCTCTCTTCTTTTGCAGTGACAAAGAGTCAATCAAGCTTCCTAAACTTCCTCATCCTGAGAGTAAAGCTAAACAAGTTTGGCCTGTTATCTGTGAAACAGGCCAATGACACACAGAAATGTACCCAGTGTCACTGACAGACTACACTACACACACACATACACACACACACACACACCAGTTTAGCAAAATCCTCGGCCCAGTTTCAAAGTGTAATGTCTAATTTAACTGCTGGATAAAATTCTCATAGCTCCATTATTTTTCAATTTTTAAGCCAGCTGAAGAAGGAAATAAAGGGAAAAAATGAGGAAAGACAGGAAGAAGAGTGGGAGAGAAGAAAGAGGAATGAAGAAAGAAAGAAAGCTAAGCTGGTGTGTGTGTGTAAAGCTGTGGATAGCAGACCAGTTGATTGCCCTGTATGGTTTTTAGGGATTATGTCTGTGTTGTGAGTACTAAAGTCTTCCTGTGTGTGTGTGTGTGGTGTTTGTGTGTGTGTTGGGCTCCTTGCTGCAGGCAGGACGGACAGTTGGACAGCCGGCTGGACGGACGTTTGGTTTACGTGCCTGGCAAGCTGTTTGGACGGCTGTTTGTCTGCTTGGCCTGCGTGTCTGAGCAGCCTGCTGGACCACGCTGCATACGAGTCTGTGGCTTTAATCCTCCACAAACTTCATTGTGTCTTGTGTATTAAGATAACACAATTTCAACTTTGTAACTTCAAAGTAATTTGTATGGCAGGAAAGCCTCTGAATTAAATGATGTGGTGTAATCTTTTTTTCTTCTTTTTTTTTCCTTATGGTTTCACGATTTCAACCTGAAACAACCCTCGTGTTGTTCAGTTTCAAGAAAGATTCCACAGGCTATTGGTTTTTGAAATCTGCAACTGATCTGTGTGTTTAGATGAAGGTCGTATCTGATACGTATCAGATTTATTTCTACATATGGATCACCTTAAACAGATCTGACAACAGGTTGCCATGTGCTATTTTCTGTTTACATCTTCAAACGCATATTCAACACATGACGTGCTAAACAACTCTGAATTTCATCTTGTGCCTGACGCTGCAAATACAACTATATCACTCATAAATATCACTCAGATCTGCAGCTCTATGGAGTTTATAGCTGCTTTTATTTTGTCATTTTAAGCCCAAACTTTTTGAATTAACATGAAAATTGAGGTATTGTGACGCATCGTGTAAGACAATATAAATTCAACAAAAAAATGTTTATAAAAACTAGAGCCCAGTTGCTGCTGTTTTCTTTTTTTTTTCTTCTTCTTCTTCTTCTTTTAGGCCAATACAATATCAGCATTGTAGAGTAGAAAAAAATCCAATATATATTTTAAACATACAATATACTGTATATCTATGCAGTATACATATATATATATATATATATATAGATATAGATATAGATATTTGCACCTTTACCAGTGAGATTCACAAACCACCTTAAGTTGCATGGCTATTCCCATTAGCATAAAACACATTAACTAACATTAATTAAATCTTTACTATAAAATTTTAATCACTTGATCAATTATGAATCTTTTTTTTTTTTTTTTTTTTTTTGACGGCACATTTGAGATGATGTCCCCTAATAGCAGTGATCCACAATATGACTTAACATATTGCTGTATCATTTCATTTTTCTGGTCTTATGTTAGCCTCATGGCAACATTTCTGCAATGGAATTAAATTAGGCTGTAAAAAAACAAACAAGGACCAACAAAAAGGATCTGCTGATCAGTCTGTTTTGTGACACACTAATTGCTAAATGAGTTGCCTGCTGTTTAAACTGTGTTTTGTAAGATGCCGAGAGGAGGAGACGCTTCCAGGTTTTCCATGTTCCATGTTTTTCCCATTTTCTTGATTATTTTCTGGCTTGGAGTTTAGAGGCGACAGAAGCAGCAGGACGGGATAATAACCGACCAGACATTTAGTTGTTCTGTCTGCATCTCTCCATCTCAGCTTCATCCCCTAAAATGAGCTGTCATTTCTTCTTATGCACACACAGACACAAACATACACACACACACACACACACACACAGTCATTCACACTCACATTAAANACACACACACACACACACACACACACACACACACACAGTCATTCACACTCACATTAAATGCGTCTTTACCTAAAGGTTGTGTTTTAGCTTTATATATGCTGCATTTCTGCACCATATATAAAACAAGAGGAAATGATAACGGAGGAGCTTTGTGAGTGAATGTGTGTGTGTGTGTGTGTGTGTGTGTGTGTGTGTGTGTGTGTGTGTGNAAGAGAGAGAGAGAGAGAGAGAGAGAGAGAGAGAGGATGCCCTGGGGATTGGTCCATATACCTTCAGAAGTGTCATCTTCTTTCCCCAGACTGAACCGTCATTCAGCCAATTAGTAAATCTTCCTGCTAAACATAGACTGTCTGGCTGTCTGCTTTACTGCATGATGGCTTCAAAAAAACATACTGTCACTGCTTGTTTTTATGCAGTGGTGTCAACGCTGGACCGATATACAGGACTATTATGATCCTTTCTTAAAAAAATCATCACATCAAAATATTATTGTTACACTATGGTATGGACAGATGATGTAAAGTTTTCCCAATTACTGTATATACTATGCTATATAATTCATACAGCCTTAGCAAAAATATCATAGGGGTTTTACACAAAGCTTGACATGATGAACTAAGTGGGACACTGTTCTGGATTTTTTTTTTTTTTTTAACTGAAATTTTACAATATTTGGTTATTTACAGTAACACACAAACTGAGAGACTTGAAAGTTTCACACCGTGGGGATGAGTGGATCGATAATGAAGTGTTGATACACCTGATCCTGATGTTTCATTCTCAAAACAGAATAGGCTTACTGAGAAAAGAAAAAAAAAAAGATAGATATTGGTAGTTTCTTTAAGCAGTGATTTCTATTATATTAACCTTTTTAATGCACCTATTTTTTTATCCATTTAGTTATTTATTAATTTTATTACTCTTTATTTGAATTCCTTTTGTTTGTTTGTTTGTTTTTTTGCAGGAACACCCTGCAGGAAGCTGCCCGCTACAACCACAGACTTCTCTGCTGGCCACCGAAGCATTTGGGGATTAGGTGCCTTGCTCAAGGGCACATCGGCAGTGATGGTGAGGGAGGTGTGGATGCTGCTCATTCACTTTTCCAAACCAGATTTTTCCTGTCAGTCCAAGGATTGAATTAACAATCCTTCGGTCACAAGCTGGCTTCTCTAACCTTTGGGCCACTATATATGGTGTTGATTTATAATTATAAAGTAAGTAAAAAATAATAAAGTGAAGCAAAATAAAACTACATTTTCATGCTGTTTCTCTCCTCCTCACTGTCAGTCACACAATAAGACAGAGCAAATCAGTTCCTACCTGTAAAAATCAATCAATCAGTGTATTTATACACAACCTTTCACACGTCACTGCAATTCAAAGCGCTGTACAGGCGACTGACAAATCCCTGAAGTATTAGAATGTGAGACTAATGTACAACAAAATAATAATAAATAAAAGCAGTGAAACACATAAGATAAACATAAGCAGTCAGAAAAATGAATAAGTGTATAAAAACTATAACATACGATAAAATTATAAAAAAGAAAGTAAAGTCTTAGTTGGAGTTGTTTTACAGTATGAGTCGGAAGTCTATAGCAATACCACAAACCTGGTAAAACTCATGAAAATCAGCCACATTACAGAGCAGGAGGAGGCGGAGGCGATCAGAGGAGTGGACAGAAACAGGTTACAGGGCTTCAAGTGGAGTGACGGTTAGATCGTCTTATAAGGAAGACGAGAAAATCTAACTTTTCCAAACTGACAAAGCGACAGTCACCCTCTCAAACGCTCTTTTTTTGTTTTTGTTGTTTTTGTCCCATAATTACCAGTACTTCCATCACTGTCCATGTAACCCTGTGCTACGCCATCAACGCCGTCACGGAGAGAAGGTTGGTGAAAGTGAAATTTGCACTTTGACCCTGTTTAAGTCGTTCATTGCTACAAAAACACAAAGAGGATGTGAATTCCCGTTAATCCCCCCCCCAATGACAGCATCATTTCTGATGCTGCTACAGGTTTGCTTGCATCAGTAAGTTGAAACAAGAGTAAAAAACTGGCCTATATTTAAATTATGATCATTTTTTTTTAAAGACAACACTAAATACATTTAAAAAATCAGACTGTTCAATTTAATTTGTCACCTTAGCACAACAGTGTTCATCATCAATTATCTGCAGCCTGTCTGCAACTCGATAATGTCTGCCACTGTTTTTTTTTCACAATTATTTCCCTGCCTAAGTGGCCTGATTTAAAAGTGACTGTCAGATCTGGTTCTGCAGAGATTCTTCCTCTTCTCTTCACACATGGTCAAAGCGTCCCCAGTGTTTGGTTAGCTGGAGACATCTTACATCAGCGTGCCGTCATGTTTTCAAAGCGTGATCAAGAGGATGGCGGTGAAACCAGAACAAACCAGGGAAAAAAAATACTTGTGTTCCTGTCAAAAACCTCAAAGATTTACCACATGAGAGAAGAGAGAGACAGGGCTGGAAAAAAGAGCTCTTTCTCTCTCTCTCTCTCTGTGTGTGTGTGTGTGTGTGTGTGTGTGTGTGTGCGCGCGTGTGCGTATGTCTATGGGTGACTGCTAATGTGGGGGAACTAAATATTCTTGCGGTTATGCTCCCATAGGGAAAAGACAAGTCTATGAAGTGTGTAAGCTGCTCAGTGTGTGTGTGTGTGTGTGTGTCAGTGCATGAGTGGGNGTGTGTGTGTGTGTGTGTGTGTGTGTGTGTATGTGTGTGTGTCAGTGCATGAGTGGGTGGTTGTCGTGATTGACAGGCCGTGACGAGGTGCCGCTCATTCCTATCTTGCACGCTGAGCTTCCGATCCGACAGCACTCCGGATCAATCAAAAAACTTCCAGAATAGGAATGTGGAGGAAGCAGGAAAACACGACTCGCTTCTCCGGTTTTACACAAGCTCAGACAGACACAGAAAATCGATCGGAAGGCTTCATCTCCACCGCTGCTTTAAAACTACACCAACGCTGAATTTCAAACAGTCTTCACATTAACAACATTTGTTGCAGCTATATATAAAAAACTGCTTTGATGCTACAGTTGGAGCCTTAAATCATTTAGACCTCCACCAAGGCTGCACAATCATTTTAAATTATCTTGCATGTCTGCATTAAAGTGAGAGACAATTGTTTGGATTTGCTGACAGATGTAGGCCTTATGATTTTTTTTTTTTTTTTTTTTTGGAAAATATATAAATCCTGTCTAAGAATATTAAGGCTTTGTACAAGGATGAATTGAGTCAGACTCATGACCACTAAATTATAACCATTTAAATGTGTTGTATTACTGTTGTGTTGTAGAAGTCAAATTCAGATTTTACTCGAAACACCAGCCTAAAGTTGGTCAGTCTGTATGTGTATAAGTTTTCCTCTCCCAGTTATCAGAAACTAGATGAAGTTTCTGGATAGATTGAGTATTGGGAGAGGGAAAACTTAGGTTTTCCAGTAAATCTTAGGTTTTATTGGATTGGTCACAAACCCGCCCAAGCACAGCCTCAATAGTTAGACAAAGGTAGACAAGTTAAACAAAATTGCAGAAGAACAGGCTGAGGAACGTGTCTTAGAACACNCACATCTTATTTCTCATGCCTGGAAAACACTTCTTTTAAAGGACCATACCATCCATTTTGCATGTTTGAGCCTAATATATTCAATTTTCATACACATAACGTTACTGACAATCATTTCCCAAAGCATACTACTGGGATTTTTTTTTTTTTCCTACCTTCCAGACCAGCATTGGTTTCAGTTCATTCTGATACGCTATTAAAATCAACTTGTTAATACTTCAAAGCAGTGATGGGCCATATATTTTACACTTAGGCCTTCAGTGCTATCCTCCCATAATTCAACCACCTTCTAATAAGCTCACCATGACACTAGGGCTATAAGCTGTGTTATTTGACATAGCCACCCCATATTCACAGTGACAATAACCTTTATCGAGTGGAATAAAATGATTTAACATGAGGATCAACACCTATGACAGTTACAACACGCTAACAGCAGAGACATGAATAGGATGTAGCATTATTACACATTATGATGCTGCATCACATATAAACATGGCATAGCCTAAATCAGTGTCATTACCAAAGAAACAAAAAAAACTCACAACAACCATCACATTTACTCATAGAATAGAATAGAATAGAATAGAATAGAATAGAATAGAATAGCTTTATTGTCATTATACATAACATATAATGAAATTACAGGTGCTTCTCCCTTTGTGCATAAAGTATAAACAAGAATAAAAACAACTTTGTACACATCAAGCGTTAATCCATTTCTTCTCCTCTTTCAGCCATTGTGCATTAAAAAAACAACAGGGCTAAGTAAAAATCTATAAACAAAAAAATCTAAAGCACTACATCTAAAAATCTAAATGTCAAGAAAGAAAGTTTAAATAAACATTAATGCTCCATTATGTGCTAGCTAGGTTTACTTGAGTTAGCTAAGCTAACTGGCTCTCTTCTTCTGATGAATTTCTGGCAGGCTGTAGCTGTGTAGCATAATGCTGTACTCCGATGACGTAGGTCAAGGCCAGCTAGAAGGCCTTGGCCTGTAAAAGAATATGCCTAACATGGCAAACTCAAAATCTGTAACTCTCTCTCCTTGAACATTGATTCCTCTCATCCTACTGTGCTTTTCAAATGTTTCGCTGTTCCCTCCATTCATGCTGGTCACATGAAACTTAATCACCAAGGAAACCTGCAGCATGCACGAGTTGCATGTCTAGTGTGGCTTGTTTGCGCTCAAATCCAGCAGCTGGGAAGACCATACTGGCCATTTTGCTTGTTAGAGCTTAATACGTTCAGTTCTCATACACGTCATGAAAAGTGCTTTCTGGTGGTGCATTCAAGTGCTGTACTGAATAACTGACAACAGGAAGCATTTTCAGATCACTCCCCACTTTTTATTGTGCTTAAACTAGACAAACTTTATCCATCTTTCCTATTCTTCCTATTCTAAACTCCTGAATTTAATATTTTTGGTTGCATATAGTTTGCTATTGTTACTTAAATAAACCAAGTTAAGCCACGTAATTTGTTTTAAGTTTAAACCAATTAAAACTAAAATAATTTAAAAACAGGTTCAGAATCACAGTTAACTAAAAATGCATTTTATTACTTTTTTTTTTTTTTTAATTTAACCTTTATTTATCTAGGGGTAGTTCACTGGACATTGAATGGTCTTTTGCAGGAACACCCTGCTCACACATCTATCAATGTGTAAGAGCAGTGGTCCTCATTCTGGATCCTCAGGAGCCACAGCGCTGCATATCTTCTGGCTCTTGTGAGCAAGAGTTGGAGCCTCCCAGATCTTGATTGACTAAACACACCTGATTTAGCTAACCAGGTGTGGCTAAAGCAGGGAGAGGTGGAAAATATACAGTGCTGTCGCTCCCCAGGACCAGGAATGAGAACCATTGCTGTAAAGGAACACTTCTCAGTGAACAAAGTGGAAACACTTGGTTCAGTGAAAAGTCCCTCAATTAAAGCTAATTAGAGCTTCATGATATAAAAAGTAACTAAAAACAGAATGCAGCAGAGAGGTGGCTAAAAGAAAAGACACTCTGTCTGATGTTATACACCAAAAAGTAGAATGTATTCAAATGTAACTCAAACTGCTACAGCAACAAATAAACTTACACAAAGCTATGACATTCACACAAAAGCTTTAACAGCTATTTCCAACAGAAATACTTCCAACAGAACTAAAACTCAAAGCATGTAACAATGCTGCAAGGCATGCTGGGANCCAACAGAAATACTTCCAACAGAACTAAAACTCAAAGCATGTAACAATGCTGCAAGGCATGCTGGGAAAATCAAAGCAGCTCAGTCCACCATTGCTACAGCGTGTTTATGTACTATAGACTTTGCATGTTGCCTTTTACTGCAACTTTTTAACTTCTCAAGTTGGCCTATTAGAGCCTTTGTGTGAAACACAATAACCTTATTTGAACTCCATCCAGGAGTATCACCTGCTAGCATGAGCTCTTTGATAGCATGGCCGCTATTCATAAAGAGAGATTGTGGAAAATTTGGACATATCAAAAACAGTCAAATTAAAGTAAATTAACATTTAAATGCTTACCTAACAATGAATTCTGCCTCTTCTTCTGCCTCGTTTATTCCGCGCAAAATGCTAAACTTGACGTCATGACGTAAAGTCACGTCATTTAACTCAAAACAACTGAGTCATTAGCATCTTAAACTCCTGCAATAGTTAAAAGTACTTAAAGATTTCAAGTTGTATTAACTTTTACAAAGGTTTTTATTGTTCTTTTCTCAATTTTTCTAAGTGGAGTGTGCTATTGACATTTACAGTGTAGTTTGAGTTTCAGCATAAATTTTTTACATTTCAGCAAAATGATTAAACAATATGACTAAAAAGTAGACATGTAAGCATTTTATTTATGCTTCTTCTGTTATTGGCAGCTAGCGTGACATCTACCTTCTTATGTGTAACAGTTGTTATGGTTGTAAGATAAGTTTTAAACAAGTATGCTTTTGCTGCTGAAGAAATTTTAATTTTAGGAAGTCCAAATTAACCTGTCATAAAACTGACTGAATCTGACCTAGTCACACAATTTCTGTTATTTTGCATCACTGATGAGAGGCATATAATTAAAACTCTTGTTTTGTTAGAATAAAAATTCTAGACAGCTATTTTAGCTATACAAGATGTAGCTTTTATTTAGCAAATGCAACAACAAACAGCAAAAACTCAGAAAACAATAAAAATATGATAAGACAGAACTTGTAAAACTCCTATCCTCATCTTAGTCTTGATTCTCAAACGGATTCTTATCGTGTAGTAAATGACTAACCAAGTTTCACATCGAAATATGAAAAAGTTAAAAGGACAGAAATTTAATAATCTATTGAATCAACAGTGTAACAAAATATATTAAAATCAAGACAATCTTTAAAAGTTTTTGTCTTACCCATTTCAAAAGGATATAATCAAAATAGTCAAATTATCATGCAGCAAAAAGATTCCTCCTAAAAAGTCTCTTTTTAACTGAAACCACAAATCCCAGCCGGGTTTTGGGTCGTTGTTTCAGAAATTCTTCATTGATGGTGAATTGTTCAGTCAGGGTTATGCAGAATTGAAGGACAACCCCCAAATGTCTAAAACTCAAGCTTTTATACACCTTATGGATGCTAGATTTGCATAGTAAAAACACTAAATTGTTATTCATTGTATGTTGGTCTGATTTCATCTGCAGAGGTGTAACCTGTATTAAAACATCATTTCACTGGTCAAAAAAAAGCTATCTGCAAAATTGAATCAGAAACTTTAAACAACATTTTATTGATTGATCGTCATCTGCAAATTTCTGATGGTTATTTAAGTATCACTCTCATTTCCTCAAATCCACCTACCAAAATTCTAAGGCAGAAGGACTTTCCTTACTCCTCTTTTTTCACCCAGACATGCCTTTCAAAACAATTACAATGACACATAAAAGTACATTAAAAGAATTACATTGTTTTACTTTTAAATCATGTTGATATATATATATAAAACTCTCTCTCAGACCCGGGATGAACCACAGACGTCTGCCTTGAAGCTTCCTTCATAGGACTACCAAAATGAGCTGTCTCCTAGAGTTTTACTGATATTACTACAAATGTGTCTAACCTCCTACTTTTATCCCTGGAAAACCCTAAAAACATGTTCTGAGTGGGAAATGTAAAATGTGTATCAGTGTGGAGTGTGTGAGAAGTTACAGCAAGAGACCCCTCTGAATTAAAAAAGGAAACTTACTTCCTCGTTCAAGTCCTGGTTTTCCTCAAGAGAAAAACAGAGTTAAAGACAACAAACCTCAGAATGTCTTTTTAAAACTTTATTATTTCTCAATTTGCAGTACAACAATTCATACAATGAAAATATTCCCACACAGGGTCCCGAAAAGGCTAAGTATTTATTCTAAGTCTAAAACTCCCAAAAGGAAATTAGCCAGAAAGGCAATAAAACCCCTGAGAGGCAAAAGTCTGCTCCTGCTCTGTGCACTCTGCTTTTATTTATTGTCAGCTCCTCCTTATTAGACTCTTATTTCACTGTCAGCAAAATCTTCTCCTTCTTACCAGATGTTCCTCCCATCATGGTCATACACTTATTTTTTTAAATGTTATTCCCCTCTTCACTTCACTTCCTGATTTCACACCAAAAATAAATCACATTTTGTGCCATATGTCTACTCTAAGTATGACTCATAAGCACAAAGATTAACTTTATGTTCTAATCGCCCTTACATGTAAAACATCTAATCTAAGTCTTGATTAAACTGTAACATATAATGAATAAAAATATAACAAATATCTTTAAAAATTATATATTGAGTAAAAGCAAAATATATGGTGAATAAAAGAAAATATAATGTATTATGAACACAAAAATATATGAGTATAAGCATATCAAAAGAAACTTATTCAAATTCTTATACATTCAAAGAAAAGAAAACTTATTCTACACATCAACATCAAAAATGAAGAGTAATATAAAATAAAGGTCAACATGAGTTGTAATCAAAAAGTAATGATCATCAAGTGAAGATTAACATGAATTATAAGTGAGGATTAACATAAGTTATAACATAAAACAATACTTAATACAAACTTTAATGCTGAAGAAAGAATACAAGAAAAAGAAAAACCTTTCAACATATAAGCATTCATGACATCTTTCATGTTATAGTTTACGCTGAACTTTTCACAGTATGACCTCTCAATGTTTACTCAAAATCCTTTCTCTCTCTCTCTTCCATTCCTTCTTCCTTTCTGAAGCACGGTCTTCTGGAGATTCTCTCGTCTTCCTTCTTTTCTCTCTTGATCTGCTTACTTTATCTGTGAGGCCTGTGGTTGCCTGAATCGATGAGGAGGCCTCAGACTCCAGAATCATCTTCGTCAGCTGACCCATGTTGTTATCTGCTCCCATGGGTTCTCTGGAGTGCTATCTTGAATCAAGAGATCCGTAAAGTCAAAGCCTTGTTCCTCCTTTTTGAACTCCTCCTCCTGATGCTTCAGCTCCTCATCCTCAACTCTAGACTCCTTCTATTCACACTCATAGCTTTTCTTTCCCTTGTTGGATGCAAATCTCTCCCAGGCTCATCATCACTCCATCTCCTTCTGTACTGGAGATGTCGCACATCTCCATACTTTTTGACAGTCAGGGATATATTGTTTAAGGTTAAACAGTTAAGGATAGGACAGTTATTAAACAGGATCTGCACCAAATCTTTCAGAAGCAGCTCTTTAGGTCAGAGGTCATTCCTCCTCTCCAGAATCTGACGGCATTGTGTCAGCTCAAACAGATGTGAGGCACAAAATTACACCAGGAAACACATAGCAACTACATAACTACTTCAGCTGAACTACAGCAGCTCCATCCTCACGTGGAGGAGCAGCATCTGACCCACAAGTAACCTTCCTGTGAAGAGGAATCACATCTGGCCTAGAATTGAAAAATAGAAATACATGAAAAATAAGTGAATTCACACAGCACCAACAATTTTCAGCTTTCTTTAGCACAATAAACCATATGAGATCGATTTTTTTTTTTTTAAATTAACTATTCGTGACTCTTGATNTTTAGCACAATAAACCATATGAGATCGATTTTTTTTTTTTTAAATTAACTATTCGTGACTCTTGATGACTGAACTTTGGATCTTGTCTCTGAGTTGAGCTCCAGTGGACTCCGTGGATCATGTGTGCCTCTTCGTTAACGTTAATTGCAGCTCTGATGGCAGATTTCATGGCCGTCTCCATCCAAGCATGAGGGAAGGCTGTGTGTTCTCCAGCAAAGTGCACCCTGTTCTCACTTCTGAAGAGCTCCTTAGTGTACTCCAGGTGTTGGTAGGGTGTGAAGAGAGCAAACGCACCCAGGCTATAAGGATCCTGCCTCCACTTCTTCACCAACACTCCTGTACACAAAGACCTGACGTGCTCACCGTGGATCTGCACCAAATCTTTCAGAAGCTGCTCTTTAAGATCCTCATCGCTCACACCTTCAAAGAGGCAGGCATCATCAGACCAGGTGTATGACGCCAGGAGGACACCAATGTTCTTATTTTCTGGGAAACTGTGGCTGGGGTAGTAGATAATACGTGAAGGTCTGTCAGTGATGCTCTTCCCTCCCCTGATGTTGTCATCTTCCCAGAACTTCTTGCTGAAGGTGAGGATGATTTTGGTGCTGCTGTCGTAGTGCACTGTCCTCAGAGCTGTCATCTTTTCATAAGAAAGAAGTGGCTGGAAGTCAATGAAGAGGGCAGCTTTGGCTGTGGTTGTTACCAGGACGTGATCTGCAGAAAGATCATAAGGCTGATGGTTTCTCTGATAAGATACAATTACACCCTCATCTGATTGGCTGATGCGTTTGACCGTGGAGTTGAGGAGAATGGGGACGTTGTGGAAATTGAGGTATTGATGAAAAGCTGTAGGAATAAGATCTGAACCCCCGGTCACTTCGTCATATCTAAAAAAACAAATTCACACACACACACACACACACACACACATATACATATACAGTATATATATATATATATATATNACACACACACACACACACACACACACACACATATACATATACAGTATATATATATATATATATATAGCAAAAGTTATTAAAACAACTTATCTACCAAGAAATGACAGATTTCAGTATCACAGATATGTAAGTTGTAGAAAACTCAATCAGGTCAACTGGATTCAAGTTTTTAAATTCTGAAACGTTTAACCATCCATCCAGATGGCTTCGTCAGTCAGAAGTGAATGCACAGAAGGAGGTTAAACCTTCAGTAACTACAGTAACTGTGGTGTCAACGTAGGTGGTTCCTGTAGTCAGCAACTTTTGTTGCTGTCCTTTCATAGCAGTGTTTTGATGAAGATTCTCAGTCATCCAGGTGGTAGATAAGTTGTAGAAAACTCAATCAGGTCAACTAGATTCAAGTTTTTAAACGTGAATGGATGGTGAAACGTTTCAGAATTTAAAAACTTGAATCCAGTTGACCTGATTGAGTTTTCTACAACTTATCTACCATCTGGATGACTGAGAATCTTCATCAAAACACAGACATGTAAGTTTTCTGGACAGATGTTGGATGTGTGGTTCAGGCCTTACGTCGTCTTGTCATTGACTTCGCTCTGGTCATAGACCATCTCAGTCAGCGCCGTGTACATCATGCCCTGTTCGTTCAGCAGTTCTCCAATCATATTCACTGCTTCTGGACTCAGACCACCTTCTTGTAATAGATACTCCTGTTACAACAAAACCCAAATGTTTAAACTTAGAAGTTAAGTGTCAACAAACTATAAGGCAACAGCTGACACTCTTATGAGTGACTAACAAACAGTTGTTTGAGGTGAAGTTGTCTAGTGCTCATTCAGTGCTCATCTTCTCTGTAAAACCCCACTGTAGTCCTTTTCAGACACTCTTAATTTGTTACCGATTTACCTCTTCAGCTTCATGTTTGAAAAGGACCCGAGTCACTTTTCTGTAGAAGTAGCACCGGCAGTTTTATCAGGTAGGACCTAGTAACATTTCCATAAAACTTCCTTCATGGCGTAAGTCTGAATAAATACAGTCACATTACCAGCAAAGGAACATTTAAGATTAAGATGCTCTGTTGTTGGACGTTTTTGTGTATAGTGTGCAGACCAATCACAGAAAACTTGGAAGCGATGTTTAAATTTTGCACCTAGATCGCACATCTTTTAGCGATAATGCTGATGCAGAATAGAGAGCTGCTCTCCAACCACACCAAATGTGAAATAAGCAGACAGATAAACATCACCGTGAGAGATACCACTGTGTAACTGACTCTCGCTCGCCATGCTGCTGTAAGCAATCTCGTATATTTTACTTAACTTTCTGCAGTCTCGCCTGGAAGATGCCAAAAATCATAGGAAGGTCCTGGTATGTTTGAACAGAGCCTTTATAGTACTTTGCCGTAAAGGAAAGCTATGTTTGAATGCCCAAAAGTAGCAGTGATGCCAGCAATTTAACAGATTTCATGTCTGAAAGGGCTGGTTTATGCTTAACGCAGACACGATGTAGATGTTGATGCAACTGCCTTTGAAATGGAGCGTCCGTGTGTGCTGGCATTCCTGGTTCATGGCTCCCATACTTTCATGATGACTGTGCATGTCGACTACACATTTTACTTCTGGGACTTTCAGTGGTGCTGAAGGACAGACCTCCCCCAAACACAAAAACAAACCCAATGTGTCCATATCCATGTTCAGCATAAACCAGCCTAAGTCATGCAACATTTTCCAGACTTTCTGCCTTGTTTCTGCATGTTTTGTGGATTGGTGTAACCCTTTTACAGAAAGCCCAGTTTAGACTGTTCTGAGCCCAGCAAGTCCTTTTTCAGTACCTGTTTACCTCTCCAAGCTCCTTGAAACAGTTGAATAGACACAACTGTCACACATAGATAGATGACTTCTTTTAAGTCATCGTATAACTTCCTCATCACACATCCCACATTTTAGACTTTTTTTTTTTGTTAATTTTGCTAAATTTCCTGTGATCGTGTCAAGCTTTACCTTCACAGAATAGTGGTCATATTTTCTCAGCGCAGCTCTGCAGCCATGTGCCTTCACTTCATCTTTCACCTACAGAATAAAATCAACTACGTCATATCACACATGTTGTGAGATGCACGCATACATTCATCTCCAACGTCATATGCAATAAGTCCACTGAATGATCCATTTTAAAAATATCAGCTAAATGCTCAGAATGCAACGGGTGCTGAGCCCTAATTTGTCTATAATGAATAAAACTACAGTCTACATCCTCTGAAGAAAATGTATTGTGTGCTTACCTCTTCTCCAGGAGCTGCCATGTGGAGCTGGTTGCTATCATGTTCTGGGTGGCTGCTAGAACCGTAACTACAGTGTTCTGGGTGGTTGCAAGGGAAGCTGCTATGGTGTTCTGTGTCTTTGCACAGAACACCATAGCACTTCTGTGGTTGCTGTGGTGTTCTGGATGGTTGCTAGGGTGGTTGCTATGGTGTTCTGGGTCTTTGCAAGGGTGGTTGCTAGGGTGGTTGCTATGGTCTTCTGGTTGGTTGTAAGGCCAATTGCTATAGAGTTTTTGGTGGCTGAAAGGGTGGATACTATGGTGTTCTGGGTGGCTGCAATGGAGTTCTAGGTGGTTGCTAGGGTGGTCGCTATGGTTCTGGATGGATGCTAAACTGGTTGATATGGACTTCTGGTAGTTGCTAGAATGGTTGCTGTGATGTTCAGGGTTGTTGCTAGGATGGTTGCTACAGTGTTCTGGGTGGTTGCAAAGGTCACTACTAAGGTGTTCTGGGTGGTTGCTTTGGCATTCCAAGTGGTTGCAAGGGTGGCTGCTATATGTTCTGAGTCAAATAAATATCTGTGGTTCTGACTTTACTGCAAACTCATGGCGTATCACATAACATCAACATCAGACTTAAGATGTAAATGTGGGAACTGAGGTTTAAATCCTGGATTAGGAACATCCTGCGTGCATACTCCTTCTTCTTCATCATTTTACCTTCTGCAGAGCTTGTTGCAACAGCTTGTCTGCTGACTTCCCTCTCTCTCCTGCCGTGACTTTGTATTCCAGAATGTCGGGGTTTTCTTGTACCTCATAGGTCTTCTTCTTTTGTAGCCCTTTGACCAGGTAAAAGGTGTTATTGTCGGTCATGATGAAGTGGTTTAGCTTCACCCCAAATTCTGTAGTGAACCAGCGGACGATGCTGTTGAGAGAGAGGTGATGTTAGACTGAAATGTCCCAGAAGTCTGAAATTTCTAAGTAAATATTTGCTGACAGGAAGTATACAAATTACACAAGCTTTACTCACTGGTGATAACTTGGAATTCTCATGGCTCCCAGGTCAACGTACCAGCCCTCTTCTTCATTCCTGTACGTCTCCACCCGTCCTCCAACTCGACCGCTGGCCTCTAAGATGGTCACCTGTTCAAACAGTATAAAGAATGGAGTGTGTGTTAGTCAAGATTACCAGTGAAACACTGCCTAACCTGTGGAGCTAAACAAATTTTGACTTGGTAGCACAGAACAAGATTATCTAGTCATGGTGACACAGTCGTGAAAAAACATAATCCTGTGTTTTAATCCTCTGGAGTCTAAATTTCACTTTTCATTTAATTTGGCTTTTATTTACACCTAAAACAAATGCTCAGCCTACACAGGATTACAAATTTTGACTTGTTAAAATCTGGACAGTTCTGATAAACTTGCCAGTTTTCTATTTGTTTCTAGATCATACCTGACTTAAGAAAAACCTATATATATATATAAATTATTTATAAACTTCTTGACCCTTAGAAAGAACAAAATGGTGTCTGGTAGAACGACCTCTGATTTTAGCTGCTGTGTTTCATCGATGGAGTGACACAGAACTGTTGCGATGGCTGTGATGCCACCCTGTGGACTGGATGCAGCTCAGCTATTAGTTCTTCTTTCTGTGGCCTAGTGCATAGTTAGCATGGATGCAAAACGGCCCATCCCGTGTGTCCTGGCATTCATGGTTCTTGCGCTTTCATGACGGCCATGCATGATGACCTTTGTGCTTCACATTGTGAGAACGAGAACAACCACTGCTGTATGAAGGCTCTTTAGCATTGTGAGGTTCCTGACTTATTGGTTTGTTTTTGTTCTTAACCATCACATACTGGCCATGCAGAATTTTTTATTTCATGTGACAGGAATGTTCCTTGAACCCCAGAATACATGCTGTCTCCTGCCAGGAATTGGCAGTTGCTTGTCAAAATTAGCTATTATAGTTTTTTCTGTCTTTCTTTACTTGGCCAATCATTGACAAAGGCACATTTACCTCACATGGACAGTATCCATACTGTTGAAAATTTCAAGTGATGGGTGACTTCGCAAGTGACCCTTAAATGCAGCCTCCACGGCCGACAATTTTGCCAGAAATTGTGTCAAATTTTGCTATCACCCACTGTAATGTCCGTGTTAAGCATAAACCAGCATTGTAGCCTGTTTCTATTCAGCTAGTAACATAGTGCTTAAGTATCGTCGTCTTCTCCTGAAGGGAAAAAGATGAACTGCGCCCTCGTGTCAGAACGTATTTTTTTTAAAACAACAAACCGAGAGCCTTGGACTCAATCTATGTTACTAAAACAAGTATAAAAATTCTTAACATTAATAATATTCAATCATTAAAACCTTAGAGACATACACGGTGTCCTGCATCACTCAGTAGTTTGGCAGCTGTCAGTCCAGCCATCCCAGCCCCGACGATAACCATGTGATGAGACGTGTTGACTTGAGGGAGGCCGTTCTTCACAGTGAGAAGAAGCTCCTCATAGTCTTTGTCCTCTAGACACTCGGTCAGACTCTGCTTCGGATCAGCAGCTGCATACTACAGGTACACGCTGAGCAGCAGAATGCTGACACCTACTGGATACACACACAAGATAAATACTGTACATACACAAAATCTCACAATAGGTTCAAATATTTTTTTGGTGTTGACAAAAACTTTCATCAGCAGTTTTTTTTTTTTTTTTTTTTTTAATGGCTGGGAAAATTAACACATTAAATTTGCGATTAATGTGGACTTTAACGGGTAAAAACTAAAGTAAAATAAAATAATGCTATTAATGCATCCGTTTCTTCAGTTCCTGAGGCCATGCTAATGTTTTCATTACACTCCTCACCCCCCCACCCCCTTCCTGTGGCTAATGTTATATGCTCATGCTGATTATGAAGAAGGAAAAAGATAAGCCTTTAGATGGAAAATTCTACTTTTAAAAGGTGGCTCTTGTTGAAACCACACAAATTCAGTCGTTCACCTGTGTGTCGTTTTAACTGAGATGTGGTTTTAAAAGACAACTTCACAGCCTTTTAGCCTCACTTTAGCTTTACTGCATTGTTTTGCTCCCCGTGGCTGCACAGAAATACATTCAAGCTAACTTTAACTACCGTACATATTCAAGTATAAGCCGAGTTTTTATTACTAAATTTCACAAAGTAAATTGGGGGTCGGCTTATACGCGAGAAATTCAAATTTGATCTCAGAGAACAAAATTTCCAGGGGTAGAAATACTATCATTACCACTATCCATGGAAAATAGTTTAAATCATACCTTAGAATGAGATATTTCCTGATAAAACATCTTATCCAGCACATTTTGCGGCGGCCAGTAAGTGCTGTTGTGATTGGTCAATTATGGTAATCAGCTGCTGAAATAAATATCATGTTTACCAGTACCCGGGATGTGGATTATTTTCGGAAAATCACAGGAATACTACGACAATACCCAGAAAAACAGGTAATTTGCTAAACAAATAAATTGATGGAACATCAGGGGGTCAGCTTATACACGAGATTGGCTTATACTTGAGTATATATGGTAACTCGACAAAAATAGGATTCAGTCTTTTCAGAATAAGACGACCTTCCGCTTGAACAAAGTCATATTTTCAAATTAGTTTGTTTTTTTAAAATTGATTCACAGGTCCTAATTTATTTATAAGTATGGGTGACATTCTATAGGCACTTTTGTTTTTGCTCCTTTTAGTATTTGAAAGCAAAAATATTCAGATTCAGAGTGAAAGCTGAGGTTGTACTGAAACAAAAGATAGCAGGAACTTGGGTAAAAACATTTATAAGGTGGTTAAACAGAGCAAAACAAAAACTACATAAATGCTCAAAAACCCATCTGATCCCAGGTTTTAACCTTTTGCTTTTTAGAATTTCTTCTTTAGGAACTGTCACATGTCCTGAAATGACCCAACACTCCTGATTTACCATGAAGTGATGAAACCAAATTGAAAAGCAGAATTCCAAAATCTACCATGAGCCATAACTGCAGACAGGAAAAGTGTGGAGGAGCGGACCTGTGACCATGAGTTTTAAAGGCTAAAAAACCTACAGTATGGTTCTTTAAAGACATTTTAGAACTCCTCCACCTGGATTGTCAGATTCATGACAATAAAACCAAAACCTCTTAGCCAAACTCCTCAAATCCAGCAAATATATTTAGAAAATAAAATTTAGTCTTAATCCTGAGATTCACTGAAAACACTTCATGTTTTTAGAAACTGTGTGATTTGGGGCTGATTGTGAGAGAAATATGAGGAAATCTCTGGTCATACTATGGGCCACACCCACGAATGAATGTTCCTACCGCCACAAACAGCCTGCGGCAAAATTCTGATACTGTGACTACCAAAGATATGAATGTCATGTCACTGCAGTCAAGAGAGAGAGAGAGAGAGAGAGAGAGAGAGAGAGAGAGAGAGAGAGGGAAGAGAAAGAGAGAGAGTAGATAGATTTACTTGAATCATTTTATCATTTTACTGCATCTTCTTCACAATAAATTCCAGCTGCTCCATTAGGGTGGAGATTCCGTTTTTTTTTTTTTTTCNCTTTTTTTTTTTTTTTTCCTTCAGACCAAAACTAGAAGATGTCATCCTTTGCTTTTTAAATGAGTTTTAGCTTGATATTTTGTAGTGTTGGTATTTGTCTTTTGTTTGCTTCTTATGTATGAATGATTACTGTGACTACTGTTTGCAAACTGAATTGCCTCTCAGGGACAATAAAGATTTACTGTAGTTGAGTAACTCTAAATATGCAAATTATTGTAAAATTAATAGTCTTGTTACAGTAATGTGATGTTTTCAAAGTTCAACATTCTGCTGTATCATGCTGTATCATGTACTACTCACAGAACTTCCATTTCACCACATGAGGATCCATGTCAGATTACAACTTTCTCTTCCTCTTCTCTGATCTGTGATGAAGAGGGAGAAAACAACAAACAAATATACAAAACAAAAGTTTTAATATATGGATGTTCTTCATGCTTTAATCTATTAAGTTTTTAAAGGACTATACCAGTGGTTTGGCATGTTTGAGTCCAATAAATACAACCTGCATACATGTTACATTACTGACAACTATTTTCCAAAACGTACTGGAGCGGTAAATATTAGAATTGTTTTTCCAACCTTCCAGATTGCCATTGGTTTCAGTTCATTTCAGTACAAAAATCAACTTATAAAAATCAACTTGTAGAGGCTTTGATGTTGAAATATTGTTTTTGAAATACTGTTGTTGCACTCTTTTTTTTCATGTTCTGCTCACTTCTATTTGATGTTAAGTGGTTTTGTTTACAGGCTTTGTACGTTTGATTGAAAACAGTAAAGTTTATTATTAAAAAAAAATGGGACAGAACTCAGTCCAAGACTGATGACATTTTCCAAGGAAATGACAATACAAATACAAGCAAGAACACATAATGCTTCCACCCTCCACTGTGGAATGTATTCCTAGAAAAAAACTTTTTCAGAGAAATTAAATCATTATTTAATAACCACACTGTCCATTCATATTTTCTGTCATGTGACCGAGTTTGATCTCTTCAGGAAGTTTTCAGCCTGACGACTATTCACTTAGGTGGGTGTAAAATGAGGAATACATTTATTTATTGAAAATGTATTGAAAGATTTCTGATACAGGATTTACAATCCTCTTCACCAGACTTAAACAACAAAAACAATATACAACAAAACAAATACAATTAAAATGACATTAATAATAACATCAGTGTNTAAACAACAAAAACAATATACAACAAAACAAATACAATTAAAATGACATTAATAATAACATCAGTGTTGTCAATCAGTCAAACAATATCCAAAAATACTCACAACTCAGCTTTGTAATTGTATAAATGTCCTTAGTTGACCAGAATTTATCCAGGTTGTTCTTAAATGAATTAACAGTAGAAGCCTGCACTACATCATGTGGAAGAGCATTCCATGCTTTTACAACACAAAGAGTAAAGAAACTCTTTCTCTTCTCAGAGTGGCACCTTTGATGATACAATTTTAAAGAGTTCCCTCTTAAATTGTAGCTGCTGCTCCATAAATATACANCACCTTTGATGATACAATTTTAAAGAGTTCCCTCTTAAATTGTAGCTGCTGCTCCATAAATATACAACCGGCTCGAGAGTGACATCATATAACCCATGTGTTAGTTTATAAACCTCTATCGTGTCTCCTCTATATCACCTATATACTAAAGTTGATAAATGCAGTTTTCTTAATCTCTNACCTCTATCGTGTCTCCTCTATATCACCTATATACTAAAGTTGATAAATGCAGTTTTCTTAATCTCTGTTCATATGGCAGATCTTTAAGTTCAGGAATCAATTTAGTTGCTGTCCTCTGAACCTTCTCAGTGTTTTCTGTATATTTTATATGGACACCACACTGAGCTTAAAAATTCANGTCCTCTGAACCTTCTCAGTGTTTTCTGTATATTTTATATGGACACCACACTGAGCTTAAAAATTCAAGAAGGGACCTCACCAAAGATTTATATATAGTGTTAGAAATGTTATCTTGTTTAAATTCTGAAATGTTCTTCTAATTATTGCTAACGTGGAATTAGCCTTTTTAATTTTTTTCCAAAATGTGCGTTTGAAATTCAAGGGAACTATCAATGACTACACCCACATCCTTCTCCTCTTCCACTTCCTGAACCTCCAAATTTCCAATTGCATATTTAACTTCCTGTTAAGTATTAATCCTGTTAATACTGTTAATAAAGTATTAAATAATCAGAGGAGCGTGTGATGACATGAAAACAATACAAACTTCACTTACGATTATGATTACAGCTTCATCAATCAGTGGATCACGATCGATCAATGGATCACTGGTTTCTGGTTGATCTCAGGCAATTATTGAAGAAAATGAACCATGCAAAGATCAGGTGGTTTGTAGTGCAGTCACTGATGCGTATGTAAACTCTGATTAGTTGCAGTCCTGAGAATCTTCCAGAATCTCTCTGTGGTGTATGTCGCCTGTTTCTTTGCGTGCAGAGTAATCAGAGTATTACGGCCAGACGAAAATGCCAATTATGCCAGGGACGAATAATTCCGTAACTGTCCGCTGTTTCTCCGTGTTTAGCCTTTCTTTTTTTAGAATCCATTTTTCGTCTAAGCGCCAAGAAAATTATGAAAGAAAAAAAATTGTGTTTGCTTAGTTTAAGTTCATTTCATATTATATAAGACCCGGCCGGCCCACCTATCAAGCCGTGTCAACCCAACGTTGTCATGGAGATGACGGGACGCTGAATGTGATTGGACCAAAGCTATGAAGGGCCGTATAGGACAAAAATCATGTTTTGTTCACACACGCTAGGGTGACCACGCATATATATCAACCTCATATCACGCACATACACACTAGTGTAACCACACACACGCACTGGTATGACCAGTGCGTGTGTGTGGTCATATGCATAGACACTAATAAATAAATAACGAATATAAATAAAAATAATTTAAAAAATAATAAAAAATAATAAAGACACAAACCACACACACATATGAAAGCACGCATACACACTAGTATAACCACGTATAGACACTACTACATGCGCAGATGAGCTCATACTAGTGTGTGTGTGAGAGGCAATAATGTCACAGAAGAGGCGGGGCTATAACAGAAAGTGCATGAATAAACAAAAACTAGAATAAAAGCATAATGTAGAGATTTGTTGGGCTGCTAGTTATTGTTAATGTTACACTACAATAGGGTTGGATGATATAAATGATATAAAGTCGCATTGCGATATAAAAAAAAAAATCTTCGACATAATAATGAGAACCTCAATATAAAATCGATAGAAAATAGTGCTTGAATACAATAAGTTAATGACTGGTCAAACAGCCAATAGTGTGTCAGAACTGGAACAAACTAGCCAATCAGGTGGCAGTGCCATAATAACAGCCCGCCCACTTCCTCAAAGCAGCATCTTGCTAAGCGCCGGTGAACACAGCCCCGTGTGGTATATGAGCGAAAATCAGACAAAGTCGTCAGAAAGAGATGAAACTTCAGAGGATGAAAATAGATGACTAAGAAAGGAAACCAGCGCTGACGAAGCACAGCTGTACAATAAATTTATTTTACCATCTGAAGTGTTGCCGTCCAGTTGAGCACACAAAGTGCAGCTGCTTTACAAACCCCTCCCCAGGGACACGCAGCAAAGCCCTCAGCGGTGCTCCACACCAACAAACTACCATACAGTCTGCTCTTCCTGCTGTCAAACCATGCGAATAAAAAATAAAAGACACAAAGAATCATGCATGCTGTAGCTTTCTTTATTGGAAAAGCAGACTGTTTAAAAAGAGGGATTTTTCAGTTCAATTTCAGTTTTTCAGTTGGTTAATAGTTCAAGAGACTTGAAATGCAACAGAATCTTTGCCATATAACAATGTAGTGTANTCAGTTGGTTAATAGTTCAAGAGACTTGAAATGCAACAGAATCTTTGCCATATAACAATGTAGTGTAGCAATAACAATAACAATAACTAACAATAACAATAACAATTAACAATAACTAGCAGCCCAACAAATCTCTACATTATGCTTTTATTCTCGTGTTTGTTTATTCATGAGCTTTCAGTTATAGCCCTACCTCTTCTGTGACATTATTGCCATTCACACACACTAGTATGAGCTCTCATTCACACATGTATCGTCTCTCATACAGACAGGTATGCTATCACTCACACACACTAGTATGATAAGCTCTCATTCATACACGTATTGTCTCTCATACAAACATATATTGACTCTCACACTACTATGATGAGCTCTCATTCACACATGTATAATCTGCATGTGTAGTAGTGTCTATACGTGGTTATACTAGTGTGTATGCGTGCTTTCATATATGTGTGTGTGTGCTTGCGATATGGTTCTTAGTACTGTATGCATGGTCTTACGAGCATGGGTGTGTGTGAATGAAACGTGATTTTTGTCCTATACGGCGCTTCATACAAAGCTCTCTCTCTCTCTCTCTCTCTCTCTCTCTCTCTCTCTCACACACACACACACACACACGCACACTCACACACACACACACACACACACAGTGGAACAGTTGCTTTCACTTTCTCTGCTGCAGTGGAGAAAGCGGAGAATTTTGACTCATTGCATTAGAGCGATGTCTCGCAATTAATAAAAAAGTAACGTAAAGAGTGCAACCAAATGTAATGGAATAAAAGTATATTTTTTCTTCATAAATATACTCAAGTATGAGTTAAAAGTATCCTGCAATAAAATTAATCAGTAAAGTACAATTTTGTGAAAAAAGTTGCTTTAATAAATGTAACGGAGTAAATGGAATGAGTTACTACCCACCTCTGGAAGTAAGCATTTTATTTATGCTTCTTCTGTTGTTGACAGCTATATGCAGTGTGTGTGTGTGTGTGTGTGTGTGTGTGTGTGTGTGTGTGTGTGTGATACGTACATAGTGACAGTGATAAGTACATGTGGCATAATGTCTTACATGTTTAGGCTATACAACGTACACACTTTTTTATTTTATATCTTAGCAAGCTTAAGACTAAAGTATATTCTATTCTATTCTATTCTATTCTATTCTATTCTATTCTATCGTTGGGAATTAAGTGGAATACCAGAATGCAAAGGTTGGTAAACCATTTAAACTACGCATCCCACAATGCCCTGCTGAGCCAGCCTGACGCAAGTCACATGACTTGAGCGACTCGCCTCACGTGACCATAATAACTTGACAAGCATGGCGGATGTCGATGCGACGAAATCTTTGAGCGGTCTGTTGAATGGTATCGCTCAAAAAGTTTACTACAATAACACAGAAATCACAGAAGAGCTACTGAAAAATGAATTGTACCCTGAAATGTCGCAGGAGGAGTTTAAGGCCTTACATGACAAAATGCAAGGGCTCATAAAGGTAAGAAAACACTCATTCTGGAGCTAGCTTAGCGCAAATACACAGTAACGTTATGTTCTTTTACATATCTCAGATTTTTGTTACGGTGTCAGATATGTTAGTTATGAGGCCTGGTTCATAGTAACTAAGGATCAGGGATTATCAGGACAGATAACTGCTTTAACCGTGTTAGCCGCTCGGCTGTGCATTGTGTGATTATGTCACAAAGAGGCAAAGTGTCAGCATCCACAATGTTCTCTTAAAATTTTTTGCACAAAAAAAAAAAAAAAAANAAAAAAAAAAAAAAAAAAGAGAGCGAGAGAGAGCGATTTCTACACTGTTCTGCTGTAGCTTGGCCCACTCTTCTGCATTTCTCTCAGGTTTCCCAATTTCAGGTCTTTCCACAGATTCAGACCAGGACTCTTCACTTCTAAGGGGTTCTTGTTTTCCTCTCATCTATTCTTGGTGCTTTTTGAGATTTGTTCGGGGTCGTTATCCTGCTGGAGGACCCCTGACCTGTGAGTCAGACACAGCTTTTTCACACTTGGCTGTATGTTTGGCTCCAAAATGCCCTAATTATCTTCTGACTTTATCGCACCTTGCACAGGATTAAGGGCACCAAATGCCACAGGGGATGGTGGTTTTTTTTTTTTGTTTTTTTTTCTTTTTCTTTTTTTGAAAGCTTCATTTTGTTTCCTATGAACACAGAGTTGGTGCGGTTTCCCAAAAAGTTTGAGCTTTGTTTCTCCCAGAAGGATTGAGGCCTGTCCGAATGCATTTTGACAAGCCTGTTTTTGTCTTAAAAAGCATGGTCTCCTTAGGTCTTCTACAACGGACCTCATCTTTCATCCAGAGAGAGACGGAAGGCACAACTTGAAACTGCCGCACCTTGTGCTTGAAGGTCAACGTGGTTTTATTTTTAAATTTTCCTTGATTCTTTTCACCATTTGAATTATCTTAGGTAAATCTTCCTCTTGTAGTCATGCTCAGGGAGGAGCATTACAGTCCAATGGACTTTAAAATTCTTGATAAAATTTGCAACAGCAACCAGGAGCATAAAACTCTTGATCTGTTGGATGTTGCCTCTGTTTCTTTCTTTTTGATCTCTTCAGTGACTCTCTGCTTTTCCTTCTTTTTTCCATGTTTGGTGTGATACACACAGGGACACAAAACAGCAAAGTGAGTTTTGTTTTGTTTTGTTTTGTTTTTTTTTTTTTTTTTTTTTTACATTTAAACTGGCTGTTGTTCTAATATTGAAGACATCTGAGACATTTCATAAAAGAGAAGGGTCTTCCTGAAGTGTCAGTACAAATTAAAACTGTATAATTGTGGATGTATTTGAAGACAATGCAAGGGTCAATACTTTTAGCCACGTGTGTGTGTGTGTGTGTGTGTGGTGTTTGGTGGACAAACCTCTTATCTGTTAAGTAATCCAAGTATTAGTGTGTAATACATAGCATACTGTATAAAAAGATGCACAAATAATATAACAGGATAACAAAACACTATGACAAGGTAGAATTATATACCATAAAGGAAAGATATTTGAATGCACAAAATCACATAAATAAAACCAATTTGAAGAAAATTCCATGAAAATAAATTAAGAAAAGCAGGAGCAAGTCCTGCTGGACTGAGCCACAATATCTCTTACAATTAACTTGATTTTTTTTTTTGTTTGTTTTTTTGATAATGTAATGCAATATAATGCAGACAAATCTCAACTGTCAAGGATGGCACAAAAAAGTATAAGACTTGTTTTTTTTCCATTGTGGTCAGACCTGAAGCCTTTTAAACACTATCAAAGGAGGTACCCACCTTGCTGAAGTGCCCTTGAGCAAGTCACTGAAACTCTTCCTTGCCCATTGTGGCTGCTGCTCTGTCGTCCCGACTTCTAACCTTTGATCTCTGTAGAAGAGGGCAAAAGAAAAAAAAAAAACTTGTTCTAAAGGGATCAGNACCTTTGATCTCTGTAGAAGAGGGCAAAAGAAAAAAAAAAAACTTGTTCTAAAGGGATCAGTGAAGTATCGCATCCATCACTATAGCAGCACTAAAGTGTGTTGGTGTAAAGAGTTTGACATTCTAGACCTAAAAATCCAAACAATCTGAATTTTTATCTCTACGATTAATGAAATAACCCATAATAGATATTTTATGCATAAGTTTTAGCACTCTTGATTTGATTTCCTGTTAATTAAACCCATAAAGTTTGATTTAAGTAGACATACTGTTCACTGTAGGTTTGTAGTTGATATGATTGATGATTAGACCACAATTTATAAAATAAAATTCAGAAATATCTCAGGAACCAAACAAATCCAACACAGTCCTGAAATAGGTGACAAAGAACAAGAGACAAAGCATAAATAAATAAATAAATAAATACAAGAATAAATAAATAAATTAATTAATTGATATTTGTAAGTAGGATTATGTAGTAATCTTGAATTAAAAAAAAAAAATGCTACAAAATCAATGGAAGCATCGAGCTGGTGTTACTCGTGTGAATCTTATCTGTGGTCAGCAGGGGGCAGCATTTACCTCCTTTTCACCACTATAGTTCCAGCACAGTTCTGTAGGTGCTCCTGTGCAGAATGACTTTATTCTTCGTTCAGGCTTGTAATGAACAGCAATCTATTGCTCCACCACTACTGTTGATGTCACCTTATCTCTCTAAGAGGTTATTCTTTAGGGTTAGTTCTCATCATTATTCTGATCTTTAAAGCAAAACCTCCACACTGAAACTGCTGCTAATGAGATAGTCTAAAGTTGGCCAGCTGACCTATCTGCTATAATAATAAAACCACCAACTGTGTAACCTTTGTACCTTTTTGTCTGCTGATTCAAAAAGAAGCACTGCCTGCTCGTCTGTGGCCCCCCTCCCTTAAAGGACCACATTGATGATCCTGCATGTTTGAGCCCAGTGAACTGAAATCAAAGTCTGGAAGGTTGGAAAAAAAATATTCTGAAATTTACCTCTCTAGTAGTATATTTTGGTAATGGTTGTCAGTAACGTAACATGCATGTGGACTGCATATTGGGCTGAAATTGCATGATTGCCGTTATGGTCCTTTAAGTGTAAATCGGAGGATAATGCCCAACTTCCAAGTCAGTGGCATATAATCAAAACAGTGCAATGTGATGACAAAATCATAAACCACTTATGTTTAATCTCATGCGGGGCTTGCATACATGATCGTAAACTGCTGATTATCAGTATTTGTGCTGATATTTAACATTTCCATGTCTGATAATTACGTTGATTAAAAAAAAAAAAAGTAATGCTTAATTTGGCACGGTAGCTCTTTAATAGCATTAGCATAAATAGCATTAGCATGACTGTCATCTGTAGCACTCAGCACCTGAGCTAATTCTCCTGTTCCATTTCTCCATCTTCCAGTCCATCGCAACGGCAGATATGAACCAAAGCCAGCTTGAGGCTTTCCTCACGGCCCAGACCAGGAAGCAGGGCGGAGGAGGGGTTAGTGCCGAACAGGCGGCGGCCCTCTCGCGTTTCTGGAAGAGCCAGCGAGTTCGAGTTAGGGAGAGCCTGCTCAGTCAGAGCCGCTGGGAGCCTGGCCTCAGGGGCCTCTCCTGGAGGGTGGACCTACATACTGCTGCCAGCCGGTTGGATGCGTCCCACAGCGGCCCCGTCGCCCTGCTGGAGTTGGAGCTTGGCAGGACGGGACAGGTGAGACCCACATCCAGTGTTTTCTCTGAGGCTGAAGGGGTGACATCGAATGCTACATTTACCCATCCAACAAACTAGATTTACCCATCTATGCCAAGATGCTTGGCTGGATATTGTAACACGCATTGTAGTTTCATAATAATTTAGGATTTCTAAAATCTCATAGGTTTGGCAATTCACTGGTGTTTCCTCCTCTGCAGCGTTTCATTCCAACCAAAACCTGTAGATAATATTTCACTGATGAGCCAAGATTCAACCAGAAAAGGAGGTCACTTACCTGATGAAATCAGATGCTGTAATCTGTGTTCAAAAATAACAAAGCAGCAGAGTGACCCACAATACAGGACAAAATATTTGATACATCAGGGAATCTCAAAGAAAATGCAACTTTTAATTGATCTCTGTGCATGTACATGGTGGGTTCAAAAGTCTCCAACAAAAAAATGGATCGATGACAATATTACTGTCGCACAAAGGTGGTTTATTTTATGAAAATGACAAATTTATCAGTATTTTGTTCCAAGCAAATGACTCAACTTTTTTGTTGGATACAAAATGTAAAATGTTTGGATCATTTAAATTAAGATTGTCAGTCAAACTATTGCAAACATCATGTTTGTCAACTTTACATTCAAACCTACATAAACAGGTTTTTGGGTTGGATCCCAGTATTGTAGCAGGCCTGATTCTGCAAGTGAGCGATTGCTGCTGTGTTTTAATAAGACCTGGTCTCTTGAGGGGGCTATATTTACTCAATCTGGGTCCTGAGCTGAATACAGTTTCAGAGCCCCTCTCCAAGGATAGTAACTCAGAGCAGAGAGCCACGGCTCATGTTACTATGTAGAGTTTGAAAAATACAATTTTGTTTTGAGGAAGGAAGTCCGAAGTTTTACCAAAGCTATCATGAATAGAGACGTGCAGCAGGGGCATCATGTAATCATTAGAGATCCTCATATGTGTTGCTCACACTGACAACATTCACTTCTGCAAACTTGGCAAGAATGTTAACAGAAATTACATGTTTAATCAAAAGGGCAAATTAAAAAAAAAAAAAAGTAAATGGCTGGTAAAGATATTTGGCATTTAGAGTTTATTAGACCATGGCAGATTAGTCAAAAATGAACATTGGACTCTGCCTGAAGTTAAGCAATCCAAAATCAGAAGAACCAGACAGCAGGTTGGTATTAACTGATGGTAATAATTCAAATTACTTTCAGTCAGTACCTGCTGTTCATGACCAAAATGACATAACTTCACGTGATCATCAACCCTTTAAAATGGTGGAAAGTTTGTACTTCAATATTCATAATATTCATATCATATTCAATTGTTATGGCTAACATAGATGTACAACATGTAACATAGCAAACAACTCCATACTTACCCATCCTGCAGACTCACAGCAACATTAGCATCCCACTGGAGTTTTGTTTCTGTCTACCATATGAATTTAAAGGACCATACCAGCGATCGTGCATATTTGAGCTCAATACAGTATAACAGGCATACATGTTAACATTACTGACAACCAATTTCCACATAAAACCATATTTTAGTTTTCCTGTTAATTTTTTTCAAATCCCCTAATCTTTCAAAATCAAATATTCAGGTGATACACCCACCTTAAAATCCAATGCTTCACCTTCTAATGCTTATGCACAATTGTAGAAGACACAGTCAGTTTAATTTCTCAGTAAAAGCCGTCTTCTCCTGGGACTATATTCCTTAGTGGAGGAATACTGTACATCGTCTTCCATGCAGCTCTGCGTTGGATCGGTTAAATAGTTCTTTTACCAAAAGAACCTTAAAACACCTGATTTATAACACATGTTTGTGTATGAAGCCTTATAAGCAGTCTATAATACCCAGAATCCCTTAGAAATTATAACTTACCCAAGCTATTAAATGTGTTTGGTTAGATTTTTGTAGCAATACCAATGACCCCTCTTCCTGCAGCAGTGATGATTCGGTATTTGTACAGTAGTCAGTAATAAACACTGTATTTTTTTTTCTTCAAATGTCATGTGAACATCATAATTACGTTGAAATCGCCACAGACACGCTCCAGTTAACAGAACTATAGGTGATGTGATCGTAAATGGATTTACTCAAGCCCGCCTACATTGTGCATTTGAACGTGCTGAGCGATGATTCGGCCTCCAGCGACGATGTCACTACTTGCCATGATGAACATTTACAAATGTGCAGATACTTTCTAATACAAACAAGTGCTGAACTTTGTATCCACCTGAATGACAAGCTGACATCGGAGAAAATCTCTTCTCCCTCACTGTTCTCCTTTCCTCTGTCCCTAACCACTTCCTCTCTCTCTCTCTCTCTCTCTCTCTCTCTCTCTCTCTTTCGTTTTATTTGCCCAGTTTGTTTCTCATCTTCTTGTTCCTGCTTCTCCTTGTCACCCTCTCCCATGATCTCTTCCATTACTCCCTCCTCATCTGGCTATTTCCCCTCCAGCTTCTCATCACGCCTCATTCTTCCCCTCCTCTTCATCCCTTTTCTCATTTTCCACTTACTTTTCCACCACCCATTCTTAAACCCTCTACTTCTCTCCTTCTGTTCTTGACCCTCATCAGAGTTTAGTTCTTCTCTCACTGTTTTAATGTAGTCCCTCATCTCCTTGTGGAATATCATAAGCTATTGAGGTGAGGAGCCTGTCCTACTTTTTGCCATAACTCAGCTCCGTCTAGCTCTCCTCCAATCAGCAGCTCCGTGGAGATTTGCCACAGAGCCAAAGAGAAGATTTCACTCCAGCTCACTGAAATCAAGTCAATGTGGGTGAAGAACTGAGTTGTTTTTTTCCAGCAGAATCTAAAGATTTTACTTTTAAATACTGTTGCTGACATCACTTGTTTTCACAGATGGATTAGGATAATTTTTTTTTTTTAGTGACAACTTAAATATTTATTCCTTGTTTTAAAAGCTTCTCTTAAAGGACCATACTGGCAAGTTTGTATGTTTCAGCCCAGTATATACAAACTGCATTTAAGTTACTGACAACCAATTTCTAAAACATAAAACCATATTTTGGTGTTCCTGTTATTTTTCAAATCCCTTAAACTTTTAAAATCAAATGCTCAGGTGAATTCAGTGTTTTGCCTTTTAACATTATGCACAATTGTACAATAGATGGTTGTTTTAATTTCTCCTGGTACTATATTTCCTGGCTGAGACATACATTTTCTTCCGTGCAGCTCCATGTTGGACCGGTTAAATAAAGTTACTTTGACAAAAAAAACCTAATAAGCATCATGTTTGATGTGATGGATTATGTATCTCAAGCATTAAGTCTCTAAAAGTTGATTTTAAAAGCATACTGGAATGAACTGAAACAAATGGCAGTCTGGAAGGCAGGGAAATACATTTCCAAAATGTACTGCTCCAGTTGTTTGGAAAATGGTTGTCAGTAACATGTAACTGGGTTTTATATATATTGGGCTCAAACATGTGCGATTGCCTGTATGGTCCTTTAAGCCATGCCCTGTATGTACATTTACTTAATAATTAACTTTTTTTCAGAGTAACTTGTCTATTTTGGTGTCTTTTGTGGCAGATTTTGCTAATTTATCTGCTGCTGCAACAGGTAACCATCAACATTTGATTGATCTATTGTTTTTGTTTGGTGAATTATTGGTTTGTGCACAGAGTTTTTTTTTTTGTTTTGTTTTGTGTGTGTGTGTGTGTGTGTCATGGGAAGGGTTTGTCAGCGGGCTGTTTGACTACTGACATTGATTTCAGCACGTCACAGTCTGTCTTGACGCTGTTCTTTAACTATCTGAACCGAACTGCATAGAGAAGCAGGTCGGCATGGAGCGTCGTGCTCTTCATGCGCTGCATTACACTGTATGAATGCAGGGAACACATACATTCATATCACTCCGTTCAATACAAAACTAATTATAGATTATAGCCACTAGAAGCCTGAAGGCTGCAGAAGTAGGTGGAGGAGATGAACATGCAGCCCCCCCCTCCCCCCAACAAGGTGTCCAAGGCCAAAGGAGCCACCTGGGTTCAGACACTGTGGTAACCTGCACGGGGACCCTTTTAACCCCCAAAATGACAAGTAGAATACACTGTAGTCTGATGGATAAGCACATCAAAATGAAGACCACAGCAAGATATGTCTGTAAATGAAAACCCTATGGGATGTCACGCTGACTTATGAGACAGAACATTCCTAGATATAATAAAGAAATCAGTTAACAAAAACAAGCTCTGTTGTGTTATCATTATTAGCAACTAAAATAGTACAGTTAGTACAGAAATGTAAGTAAAGCACACACATTGAAATTTTAAAATGGTGTAATATTTATAAAATGAGTAGTTTCATATAGCCATTAGCTATAATGGAAGTTCTTTCTTTAACTGCTCTGGATCCAGCCACATTGTTGATGTTGATCTTTTTTTTTTTTTTTTTTTTTTTTTTTTTTTTTTTTTTTTTTTTCTTTT